>ML978275.1:4753-93723 GCA_010015745.1 Setomelanomma holmii
TCTCAGCAATGCGTGCGGCTACAGTAGGCTTGAGCAACGCACAGGATAATCGCAGTAACAACGACGTATACAATAACGTGCGTGATGCGATGCAAAAGAGTGAACAATCTTATTTGAGTATCGCAGCGTAGTGCGGGGATACCGGGCTCATAACTGTCAGATGTGAGAGAACAGAGCAGACATGAAGGAAGCAGAAGGTTGTTGTATTGAGTGAGCAATAGAGAGCGTTTATATACACAACCAAGATGAGTAAGCAAGTAACGTGAAGTCACATGAGAGATGTAGTTCACATGTACCTTGTGAACTAGAGTGCCAGGCTGACATATATTATGGAATTCTCGCAACCGTTCACCATGGATGACCTCATGACATCTGCGCTCGCAAGATACTCAGCGGAGTTCAGACACAAGCATCTTCTGAAGATGAAAGACGGGATGGAAGAAACGAATGGAACAGCAATGAGACTATTGTCCGTGGCAAATCTCTCATATTGCACGTGGGTGCGATTGTCCGATCCACATGTGAGGCTAAAGCCGGATTTAGGAACCGATGTAGACGTAGCCGCCCCGCTTTACTACATAGCACTCTTAGGCTTGAGTACACTCACAACGATGCTGCTAGATGCAGGCGCCGACGTTAATGCGCAGGGTGGGTACTTTGGTAATGCACTCCAGGTAGCTTCATCTTATGGCCACGAACAAGTAGTCAATGTAACGGTTTGGGCCTTGCCCAGACCCACTCTAGTACGAGTTGGGATAGCTCATGTACGGCAGTCTATATATGTAGCTCCGCCCACCTCAGGTAGCCAGTTCAGCGCAGTCCTTCCCCCTCCGTACCGTTACAGTTATGAGCCCAGAAGCGTTCATTTAATTGCTGCGTTCACCCGTTCGACAACACTCAACACTAGGAGCAGATTCAGCTAGGAAGTTATGGCAACTCAAGAGCAGGAAATGCAGGTGACAAGAGCGTCTGTTACCCTCAGAAAGCCAGACGACTGGTCGAAATGGCTGTTCACAAGGAAGACCTCTGCAGACCGGAACAGTCTGTGGGAATATGTCAATCCAGACCTTTCGCTAGAGAGGCTGAAGAAACTGGAGGACGAGAGACCTGTCGAGCTTGAAGTGAGGAAATTTAGAAATCCTCTACCAGACGAGCAGATCGACATCCCAGACTTGACAGAGGCAGAGCTCGCTAGGTACAATTCTTGGGCGAGACGATTCGACCGAGACGAGGCCAGGTTGCTCACGAAGGAGAAGGCTCTCCGCAACCTGAGCCTAGAGATCGTACAGACGATCGACGTCAAACACTTGGACCTGATCCTTGATTGTGCAGACGCCTACAGCCAGCTAAGGACGCTGAAGAAGCACCTCTGTCCTTCGATTGGAGAGAGGAACCACAAACTCAGAGCTCGGTACAGAGCAGTCTGCACAAGGCCAAAGAGGGCCAATTTGGATACCTGGTTTGATGAGTGGGTGACAATCATCCGACTTCTTGCAGAGGCTAGCATGCCAGAGGTGACTGGCAACAGAGCGCAGGAAGAGTTTATCCTGTCAATCAGAGGACTTGACGATAGCTGGGCGGCTACCCAGCTGCAGGACCTTATTGAGAAGGAGCAGAAGGATGAGGATTTTCCGCCAATCACAGATCTGATCGCAGAATTCAGATCGTACTATCGACGCACACGACCAGTAGCGTCAGGGCTTGGAACGTTCGCTACGCTCGAAGTAGCCAGCCGCAGCAGTAGTCAAGAGACGTCGGCGGAAAAGCTGCAGCCAAGTCGTATGCGTACTGATTCCTGGGTACCAGCGTGTCTTTGTGGGCAGACCCACAAGTTTAATAACTGCCCGTACGTCAACCAAGCAGTCCGGAAGAAGAGCTGGAAGCCAGACGCCTTAGTCCAGGAGAAGTTCAGAGAGCTTCGAAGTAGGTCTAATACCAACTTAACAGCTAAGGCGTTGAGAGCAGTAGAGAAGAGGCTCAAGGACAAGGAACAGATAGCTGAGGTCCAGAGTTCGTCTATGATCAGTATGGACGACAGACAGCCAGCGCGCGATACGCCTCATGTTAATGCGGTGCTACAGACGGCTGCAGCTACAGGGCTATCGGCTCCACTACTGCTTACAAGGTGGATACTTGACCCTGGTTCAAACTGCCACGTCACGAATACAAAGGACGCTAGCTGGAACACGACAAAGAGAGGTGGACCCTCAGACGTTGTGTATGCAGGAGGAGTCCTCGCTCAAGTTGAAGAGTGGGGAGAAACGACTATACAGGTCGAGACTTCAACAGGAGAAGGGCAGATGAAGCTCACGTGGGTGGCATACATCCCTGGCTTCTTCACAAGCGTTGTTGGTCTGTTGCGGAGCCGATCTCTTGGCATCCACTTTGACTCAGGCAGGGACTGTCTGTATCAGAAGAAGGCCTCGAACGTAGTCTGCCTCCTCCAGTACAGAGACGGTCACTGGATCGTCGACGTAGACAGAAAACAGAGAGCTGAGCCAAATCTACTCTCTGTGTACACGACGCGGTACAAAAAGCCCTCGAATGAACCGAGGAAGGAACTTAGCGTCAGTCAGGAGACGGCGCATTGTATATTCGGTCATGTCAGCCGGACAGTAGTTGGGCACGTGAACGATCACGTGCTCGGTATCAACGTAGAGGAGCAGTCGATCGCTCCAACATGGACAGACTGTAGCGTCTGTATTGAGTCGAAGCTTCACAGGTTTGTGAGCAGGAGAGCTCAAAGTGAGCCAGCTGATCGTCCATTCTACCGACTGGGTATGGACCTAGTACAGCTAAGAGAGAGTGTCAACATGTGAGAGAGGAGGATTGAGGAAGAAGTTGGTTAATTGATAAGTATATCAAAGAGAGCGAATATATATCCTCCTATTACATAATCAGTAATGAAACGCGCTACTCCTGAGTAGGCGTAGATGCTGACAGAGAGAAACGAGCGCTGCTATAATGGAGACATGTGGATGCTCCACGCGGTATGTCCGTGCAACAAGTGGCATGAGGCCGCCTGCCTGCCAGACAAGGGCTCAGATACTCTCAAGCGTACCGTCATGCGCCTGCTGGCTAAGATCAAGCGTCAGTTCGGCGCCGTAGTGATGGTTGTGAGGCTTGACAGCAAGCGCGGATACAGCGAGTTGCTGCAGGTACTTAGAGATCTCGGCATCGTTGTAGAGCCTCGAGCGGAGTATACTGAGGAGCAGAACGGCCTATCAGGACAGACCGGAAAGATGATCGTGATCCGGGGGAGAGCGATCAGAATTGACGGAAGACTGCCAATGGAGCTCTCGAATGAGTGCTGTCTTGTGGCAGTCTATCTACTCAACAGGACGCCGACAGAAGCCCTAGGATGGAGAACTCCGTACGAGGTAGTACGTGGACAGAAGCCGTCGGCAGCTCACCTCAACGTCAGACTTGCTATCAGTCAGTGCAGTCAGTTGTCAGTCCAAAAACAGCGCAAAACTGGCAGTTGGAGTGACAACGACTGACTTGATTGACTGCCAAGAGATATTGGAGTCGTGAACTGACAACTGATCTGACTGCCAAGATCTGAGTTTTTTTGTTGTACTGACTAATAAATTGTGATCTGATATCATAAAGAGCTCTCGTGATTGCTCAGATAGGCCTGTATAGCGACTATTTCCTCTGCTGTGTGTCCTCCCCTTGGTGTTTTCAATCCAATCCGATGCCAGCTTTTTAAGCACTGCAACGCTGTGATCAACTCTGGTTTCATCCGCAGTTGCTACGTACCCAGCATGTCTCCAAGCTCGCCGAAAGTACGCTCACAATCAGCCGCTGACGCTGGTATTGTGAGCACGTCGATAGCAAACTTTGACAGAGATGGGTATTGCTGTGACTGCAGATGCCAGTACAGCAGCGGGTTGTGCAACCTGGGGTCGTCCTCCGCGATAGCAGGAACGCGCTTCTACTGCTGATATTCATTGCTAAGACTCTCCTCCACCTGCTTGACCGCAGCGTCAAGTTGTAACTTCAAGTAAGCTGATCACGACTCAGTTGGCGCAGCTATGCGCGGCTTTTCTGACGGCCGTTGCTTGTTATCGCTCAACACGCTGCCTGCTGCTGCTGACTTGGAGTCCTTGTATGTCTTCTACAATGCTAAGAAGGCGCGGGGGTTGTTTGTAAGCCGGCCGTTGCGGTAGTGAGCGCCGTCGCGCATGGTGTTGTGATCGTAGGGGACGGCCTAGAACGCGTCAAGATGGTGTTTATAGTGCGGATAGAGGACAGTAGCAGCATAATAGACTGGCGCGTTATCAAACTTTGCATAGTATTGTGACAGTTTCTGGTGCGCAAGGTTAACGTTAAACACAAGGTGGTCCTCTGGCGCTGCTGGATTGTTGTAATCAACCTCCTTGAGACGATCTTTAAGGGCTTCAAGCTCGTCAAGAAGCTACTCAAAGGTAACAAGTACCTCCCAGATTGCGCCGTAGCAACTGTATTTGCCGCATCCCTCAAACAATTTTGTCGCCTCAGCAAAAGGCGCAAGGAGCCTCATATACTCATTGATTGTTGCCTAGTTCCTAGCATAGAGGCCTCCCTTGCGCAGGAACAGTCTGGTGGGCTGTACAAGCTGTTAGCAGTTGCTATTGCAGATTGGTGAGATACTGACTGGTGGATCACGGGCACCAGGACGCCGCGCGCGTCGAGCCACCGCCTCTGTGTGGCGAAGCTCATCAATCTTATGCTCTACATAGTTGTCAAGAGGACCTTGAAGCTCGACGGCTCGAGCAAACGCAGCGTAGTAGGAATTCCAGCGAGTCTTGGCTGGCTTGACAAGCTCCTTGAGCTGGACAGGTTTCTGCAACGCGTCTGCTTCTACTTGCTGCAAAATCTGCAAAAGTTGTCACGTCTGGGGTGTGCAGATAGACGGAATGATATCAAACAACACCCTAATAGGCCCGTATTGACGCTGATCCTTTATGAATTGTTTCTCATCCTGTGTCTAGTCAGCCCGGCCGCAGAACTTGTCCTGCTTCTTCTTTTCCTTCTCCTCCTCCTCCCACCCCACCGCCCTCCAGATATGGCATGGCGGCGCAATGGGTCGCCGCCATGGTCATCCTTAAAGGGAGGCTGGGGTGGGGTGGAGAAGAGAATGATGAGGCTGGCGGGTGAGTTTTATACACTGTTGGATGGACGAGGTTGCTGGACTTACGTCAAGGTTTCCGCTGTCGTTCTTGTAAGCTGTCAGTCTGGCACCTCAGTTCACAAGGTACATGTGAACTGCGTCTCTCACGTGACTCTTTGTCACTTGCTTACTCATCGTGGTTGTGTATATAATCGCTCTGTGTAGCTCTCTCAATACAACAACCTTCTGCTTCCTTCCTGTCTGCTCTGTCCTCTCACATCTGACAGAAAGCTTGGAGAACTCAGATGGTTCCTCGGAATCCGAGTTCTGAGAGACTGGACAGCAGGAACGATCTGGTTGATGCAGGACTCGTTCATTGACAAGGTGGTCAAGAAGTTTGACTTGGACTTGAAGTCTGGGGGGGAGATATCCGGCAGTCCCGCTCGCAGAAAACTCCGTGGCTCAGTCAGCAGAGAAGACGAATTACCAGTGTACTCAGCTGTACCAGCAGCTTGTTGGGTCGCTGGCGTATATCTCGACTTTTACCCGACCAGATGTGGCGCGAGCCCACTCGATACTGGCTCGATATCTACAGAACCCTGGGCAGAAGCACGTCTCGGCAGTGAAGCATGTCTGGAGATACCTGTATGGTACCAGACATCTGGCGATCAGAGCCAGCCAACAGATAGCTGAGAGCTCGTCCTACGTCTGGGACAAGTCTCTCTTCTATGGAGCATCTGATGCAGCGTTCGCTGACGATGTAGAGAATCGTCTATCGTTTTATGGATACTTGTTCAAGCTCTATGGGATGCCTATCGACTGGAAGGCCACCCGCCAGAGATCAGTCACCAAATCGATGACTGAGGCTGAGCTGATAGCTCTATCAGCTACGGGTGGAGAGATGGAATGGTGGATCCGCGTTTTCCAGCACGTCAAGTTCGACCCAGAGATCCAGCCAACAATCTACTGCGATAACGAGCAGACAGTTGGGATAGTCAAGAAAGGGGATGAATGGCTTCATATGAAGCTAAGGCACGTAGACACGCATCAGATGTGGGTAAGACAGGAGGTGCAGAAGGGACGACTCCATGTGGAGTGGTGCCCTACAGCAGAGATGCCTACAGATGGACATACTAAGTCACTTGTGAGGCAGAAACACACTAAGTTTGTAAGGCAGCTAGGGCTTGAGAATGTTCACCAGCGCCTTACTGCTCGGGTTGAGACTCCAGAACCAACAGAGCTGCGGCATTGGTACTAGCCAGCTTTGTTAATCACGGCAGCTGGGGGGGAGTGTAACGGTTTGGGCCTTGCCCAGACCCACTCTAGTACGAGTTGGGATAGCTCATGTACGGCAGTCTATATATGTAGCTCCGCCCACCTCATGTAGTCAATTCAGCGCAGTCCCCCCTCCGTACCGTTACTGTCAACATCCTTCTTGACACAGGCGCCGACGTTAATGCGCAGAGTGGACACGGGGGTAATTCACTGCAGGCAGCTTCAATGACAGGCAACGCGCAGGTAATTAAGATTTTCCTTGAGGCAGACGCCGACGTTAACGCGCAGGGTGGACGCTGGGATAATGCACTGCAGGCAGCTTCATCTCATGGCTACGAGCAGGTAGTCAAGATCCTCCTTGACGCAGGCGCCGACGTTAACGCGCAGGATAGGACCTGGGGTAATGCACTGCACACACCTTCATTTCATGGCCACGTGCAGGTAGTCAAGGTACTCCTTGATGCGGATGCGGACGTAAAGGCAAGAGGTGAATATCGGAGCAGGGCTCGTGGCGAGTGGTGTGATGGTATAGCACTTCAGGCCGCTTCGGAGAACGGTTACGATCAAGTTGTCCAATTGATCCTTGAGGCGGGCGCTGTTGAAGACCGTTTCAGAGACGTCATTGAGTCAACACCACGATCACTGGTACGCGAAGGCCATCAAGAGCAGCGAAAACGACGATACTCCGAGGTGTCACAGTAGTGACCGTCATCAAATCTATCAATTCGTCTAAGCGGATACTCAGGGACACGGCGGCGAGAAGACTAATGCAAGCGAACCCATCGTCGAAGTCAGATACGGAAGAAAGACCTCAGCAATTCAAAGCTCAGCGATCGCCAGGACGGATCAGCGGACACCAACGTCTATCGGCAAAGTACTATCTACCGTCTAGATACGCATCTCCCAGCAAGAGCAAGGAAGCGATCACGGCCATATTACAACGGCACTATATTCACCGTGGCCATACCTGCTCGGCTGCCACTGGTCTGAGAATGACTTGCTACCACCGCCATTTGTCCTTTGCAGCCGCTTAGGCACATCCGCGCAACCAGCATCCATCACATTCAGATGCACATTTCCACTTTAAATAGTCAGCGTATGCACAGGCGGATTGACATACAACACCTTCGTGCCATCAGAATCAAATTTGTGAACCGTACAACATTTGAGCCTCTATCGGCATAGTCCTGGGTTGTAATGACTGGAAAACTCGGACCCCATGCACTCGACACGTGTGCAGGCAGTCGGCTCGGCACCTCTGGCACATTGCCTTCGCGGCGCGCCGCCGGCGAAAGAGAAATACGCGTACACGTCTCTCCAGGCGGCGTCATACATCGCTCTTGTGTACAGCTTGTACCCCCTGATTCGCACGTCCATCCAAGGTCTCCACATTCACAATTCCGTCAAACTCAACCAACCCTATCCTACGCCCAAACCCACCCTCCATCCAGCCGGAAAGCATCTCACATGCTCACCCACAATACTCAATCCCAATCTCAGCCTTGCCTCGACTGTCTCTCGACTGTCTCTCGTTCGTAGGAAGTCCCACTTGTGCGACGTTTCGATCCAATCTACCCATCTCGGCCAGGCTGGCACGTGCTTGAGCAAGTTGGAAGGGAGTCAGATTGGAGATGCGAATTATAGAGAGATAGTGTGTCTAGACGCTCGGAGGCCAAAGAGAAAGGTGGAGATATGAAAGGCATTAATCTTGAAGTCTGTGGTGAGTTGTGCAGTGCTGGTGGCGGGCTCGATCGTGAATGGAATAGCTGAGGGGATGTAGAGATCTCGGAGAGGTCGAGTCAACCATGGGCCAAACAAGAGACATAAGAAAATCAGGGAAGGAAAGGAAGAGCGATCCCGATACTACAAGCAACGCCAGAAATACATCTACCGCCCTCGAAATCCGTGGCAACGAACTCAAATGCGAAAGAGTGCGATGATTGATGTCCTTCGTCACTATAGTCGCGTTCATAGTCCGAGTTCCTTACAAGTAATTTATACTGTATCGTTTTGCATTTGCTGATCATTCCATCAGAGGTATCATTCATCCTAAATCCCGTTCCACTTTCCATCTTGTGAACACACCGAGGCCGAAACCCCGCATGGTCTATAGCAATCCCCAAGCCAACACCGCAGCAAACAGACCACTACCCACAACAGGTCCCATCTGACTGGCTACACCAGAGCTGGCCGCCGGCGTCGCCGATCCGCTCGGTGTCGCGTGACTATCGGAGTGTCCTGCAAGGTTGCCAATTGCCTCGCCACCGACACCGGTACCGTTTACGCATTGGTCTTGTGCGAGAAGTTGGGCGGAGGAGTTGAATTTGATGTCTGCGCACTGCGTGATTGTTAGCAAACGCTTCATCTTCAGCTGCTTGAGGGTGATGTCCTACGTTGTACAGGGCACTTCCGCGCTCGCCAAGCTGGACGACCTGAACGGAAGCATCGACGCCATCGAGGCGCGAGTCGTTCAGACCGCTGTAGCCTGCAGCTTTCAGACCAGCCTCGAGGTGGGAGCGACCGGTTTCCTAAGCACAAGTCAGCCGCTGCTCTTCAACGTCTTCAACCACGCAATACACACCCTCAAGCAGAAAACTCCAGGTCCGGTCTGATTGAAGCCCGGCACCAGCGAGATATTGAACGACGATCCATTGACTCCGAGAGCGAGGTTGACGAATGTATAAGCCCAAGGATGGCTGCCATTGAAAACGACGCTGCCGCCAGTCAATGGCCACGCAGTGCGATTGACGGAGTCAGATGCTGTCGCGTTGACACCAGCACATGGGAATGTGTATTGACTGGCGGGTGCTGCGAACGAATCACCGCGCCAGATGGGCTGGAGGAGCTGGAAATGGGCTGCTGCGCTGCTGGCGAGGGCGAAGAGGGCGAAGAGGGAGGTCAACATGGTGATGAGAAGTAGCTGGTTACGACGGGTGATGGATGATCGAGAGTGCAAGGATTGGTAGCTGTGAGAGTGTAGGAGGTTACGTTGTTATTGTAGTAGAGAGTATGGACGCCAATTGCCTCAAAATCGAACAACAATCTCACACGGTCTTGCCGTGCTCTTCATACCTGCATGTCACCATGCCTTCCAAGACTTTTTTTCCGCGGAACATTGTGCAGCTATCCCGTGAATGCTCACTTCCCGGCGCCATGGATGCGGAAGGTCGCATGCAAACAAACGAGTCTGGGTCGCGAGTCCACAACCTTGTCCAATCAAGTAGTGATGTTGTTCCAATGGTGCCTGGCGGTAGAGAGTGGTGTGCTTGAATGTTTGGAGTGGCGCGAGCCATAGCTCTTGCCCTGCATGCACACCCTGGTGAAATGTGCTCAATGAGCAAGTTTCCGCTCTTGGCAACTTCTCGACCGGCGTACCGAAATCATTGAACACAATTGAATTGATCGAAGACAACATGGAGATGCTTGAGGACGCGGAGATGATGGTAGTTCACATATAGTCAGACTGAGGTTTAAAAAAGTGCTTAGAGAGCATTGAAAGAGAAAGGGTGTGGGTGTGAAGGAGCAGTGTAGACCTCGGGAAGAGCGCCAAGCAAACACTAATCCGAACTCGCCGTAGCCGAGCCCATGTGGGGAAGGGACGCATGAAGCACAGAATGATCTTGAAAGACGAGAAATGAGAGATCAGAATGAACTTCGTGACATGACATTGATATCATGAAAATCTATACTGTTGCTTTCACGAACGCCGTACAGAATGCCGCTTATAGTAGAGAAAACATGAACTCAGAACACACTACTTTTCTTCTTTTTCAACTTCTCCGCATTCGTCTCGCTCTGCGTCCTCAGACCCCAAAAGCTCTTCTTCGGTTTCGCAGCAGCAGGCTGAGGCCTCGGTAAGCCATTGCTGAAGAAGCTGCTGTGGCTTGCTCTTGGTCGATGCGCACCAGGTGCGAGGTATGGCCCTTGTGGCTGTGCGGGTACAGGTGCTGGTCGGGGTGCTGGCGGGGGTCGTTGCGTCTGCCACGGACCTTGAATCAATGGCGCTGAATGTCGACCTTGCTGTGGCATCGACGGTCTGAGAAGATTGGACTGATCGCCAAACTGCTTCTTCAGGCGTTCAGTTTCCTTGTCGATCTCGGCTTGCTTGCGGCGTCGTTCTTTTTCTTCGCGCTCCTTTTGCCTCTTCTCTTGCTCGAGAAAATGTAAAGTCTTCCGCTCCTCCTCCGCCTCCTGCTTTCTCCTCGCCTTCCTCGCAGCTTCTGCTTGCTTCTTCTGCTCACGTGCTTCAGCCTCGACCTGAGCCTTCAAGCGCGCAGTCTCTGCATCAATCTCCCATTGAGCACGAGGATCAAGTCGGGGCCCTTGAGACTGTTGCTGAGGTCGTTGCGAGTACTGTTGGATTTGGGGCTGGGGCTGGGGCTGTCGGGGTCTTTGTGATTGTAGTGGGCGTTGCGGCTGCTGTGGATTTTGTTGCGTGCGTAGTGGATGAGGCTGAGTCGGTCGACTATTGGTCTGCAGAGGTGGTAGAGAGTGACGCTTCGAAGCTAGGCTACTGTTGTTGTATGCTAGCGGCGACATGTGCGCATTGGGACCAGCCCCACCAGCAGGCTGCAGGGGCACCTTTTCTGGTGGATACTGCAACGGCCCGCTGTATGCAGGTGGTGGCGGTGGTTTCGGAGTCATTATTGGCTGGGTGACATTCGGACCCTCGAGAGGTGAAGAGCCCTTCCGAGCTCTCAGACCCGCGCTGTTCTTGCGCACCGCTGCATCACTGATGTGGAATTGCTCGTGCAAGTCGCTGAAGAAGAGGTCTCGTATCACAGCCGCGCCAAGCAGCAGCACTACCTCGAGACCCTTGTAGTCCTCCAGCTCGACACGATATAGGTTCGGCTCCATGATAGTCATCTCCTTGAGCCCGGAGAACATGG
Organism: Setomelanomma holmii; assembly: GCA_010015745.1. Lineage (NCBI taxonomy): Eukaryota > Fungi > Ascomycota > Dothideomycetes > Pleosporales > Phaeosphaeriaceae > Setomelanomma > Setomelanomma holmii. The sequence continues at coordinate 16,013 of ML978275.1, forward strand.
CCACCGCAATATCCGGCTCTTTGCTCTTCTTCGCCTTTTTGCCTGTTGGGTCCGTTGACTTGCCAGTCATGTAACATGTCATGTCCTTGCCCAGCCGTCCCTCCCTCCGCCACGCAAAGTTGACTCTCGGCGTATTCGCGTCTGCGCCCGGGTCGGTTTGTGTACGGTCGAGGTCGGAGCTACTCGGCATGCGAAAGGTGATTTGTGGCAGACTAAACTCCCAGATGACCGTGCTGCTCCATTTCGCTGTCTGCTGCTTCACAATGACCTGATTGTCTGGATTGTAGAGTTGTATGGCGAACTCGGTGGGGTAGATAGGCTGCGGTGGGGGAGGCACGCCGCCATTCCTGCGGATCTCTTCTTGTGATAGTGTTGGATGTGTCCAGCCGGGCTTCGCGAGAACTTCACCAAACAGGATATCAGGGCGATGCGAGTCGAACAAGGCTACCGCGTATGTGTTCTTCGCGTCGTTCGTGGACGGGTCGACGTGGTGGAGGGCATAGTGCGCTTCGGGTTCGGATCCGTTCTGGGTGAAGTAGTAGGATTCGTGGTGCTTGACCTTGTCTGCTGAAGGCTTCAGGAAGAAAGCTGCAGCCGTTAGTGTTGGTACTTGTACTGCTATGCCGAGGCAAGGCTAGCATACTGGGGAGATTCTCGTCTAGCATGGCGTCATATCGCTGCTGCAGCTACTTGTGATGTTCCTGGAAGCTACAGCTAGGGAGCTGAAAGAGAGCGGGTCTGTCGTCTAGGTTTGTAACGACAGGGCTTTGGATATATCTCGGTGCCCATACGCGTACCTCAGGTGAGGCTTAGGTCCACATCCCTGCACGTTTCGCGCACGGCCGCTAGCCTATGACGATCATCTGTCGCGCTAAGGCTATTTTTAGCACTTAGCCTTGCGAACACCCAAGCAGCCATCCACTCTTGTTCTCATGCATCGCCATCCCACTTGTCAATGGCTACCTCGCCAATCTTCCTTATACGGCCAATTTCCCGCCCGTATGGCCTCACAGCATCACACCTGCGCCGAGTGGGCTTGTGACAAGTCGATGAAGCTTGCACGACACTGCGCACGCGTTTCACGACTGCTAGCAACAAACACAGCCCCCGCCCACAATGCCACCGAGGACCTCTCCCGGCATTAGTAATGAGCATACCTCAAACACACCCAACAAGGCAGAGTCAGCGACACCGAGTCCTCCGTGCAGGGTCGATTGCAAAAATCTGACGTGGGGACTTGATTCTCGTTCGTTTATCCGGACATGGACATGGTTCATTACGCGTCCTGCCCCTCTTGACGGCCTGCCTTCTGTCAATCATGTCTTACTGTGGGGCTGCTCAGAATGAAGGGCTCGAATGGAGTAATGACCGTCCGTATCGATGTTAATGTGGTTAAAGATAACGCGACGATTAACCTGGCCTAGAATCAACTTTTCGCATTGATGCCTGAGGCCAACACTGGCATGCTCGCAGGCCTCACATTGTGTAATGTTCTTGACGAGCCGTGTATAACTAATCGTTCACTTTTGTGAGTCGTTATTGCATTGCACAAAGGCTTTGAGGAAGTCGAGGTTGAAATGTCCTTTGTTCCCCGTAAGACATGCGCACTGAGGTCCTGCCGATTATGCGCTGTAGCGAATGCTTACTGGCTTCCTGAATTTCGCCTTCCGCTCTGCATGACTACTACGAACATAAAACGCAATGCCGCATCACACTAGAGGTTTCGTTCAAGCCCACAAGACAGATAATGTGAGACTATTGGATAGGACAACACCTGATCAAAGACTTTTCGAACCAGTCTACATGGCTAAACCACAAGTCTTCACTACATCCACCACACAACCTACTTGGACTAATCCATTCCGGAACCTGTCATCCAAGCCCTTGTTTCCCATTACCGCACCAACACAGTCCTCGCCACAGCCAAACAATACCAAATTCGTTCCGTGGCGACCATTACCTTCTCCCTTTGGCCCGGTCAAGCGAAACGATCCTGGTCTCCTCGCAGAGCAGCCAGCTAGCAAAAAGCCGAAAGTCACTACGCAGGAGCAGAAGATCAATGATGAGTTATTTCGGACAGCTCAAACACCAAACTTTGGTGGCATACAGCCGGTAGGTACTAAGACCGGCCAGATACCCCTGAGCAATGTCGAAAGATGGCGCTTGAGGGGTTGGAGGTGGGAGGAAGCTGTTTTTGGGATGCATGATGTGGATAGTGGAGATACTGTGAGTCCGAAGGGGACGAGGTTTGTTTCCAAACTGTAGGCATCTTCATGCAGGCAGCAGACCTGTCAACAATCAAATCAAGTAAGCTTTTCTCGTCGGCTTGACTTGAGACTTGTTAGGGCGTCTTGCAACTTGATTTGGTTTGCTAAACAAGCTATTTTTAGGTAGCTTGACTTGAAGCTTGACTGTTTGACTTGATAATGTTAAGAGAGTTGTTACTTGTCGTCGTCGTCCCAACAGGCTATGTTGTACAACCGCTGTATCTCGTTGTCAGTTATGGCTACCTTAGATCTACTGCCGTCGTCGCCCAGCCCGGCTTTTCGCCACCGTCGTACGCACTGTATTGCTGCTAGTAACTAAGGCTTTATACATCGACGACGAGGCTCTAGAAGATCGCCAAGCTCGCTGAACATGCGCTCACACTCACAGCTTGACGCTGTGATAGATAGTACGTCAAGCGCAAGCTTGCTAAGGCTAGGGTAGCGATCACGCAGCGCTACCTAGTATTTTATAGGGTAATTGTGCCACTTAGAGTCCTTCTTAGCGTGCGGCTCGCTTCTCCGCCACCGCTCGTACTCGTCGTTCTCGCTCACGTCCTCGCTGGTAGTGGCTGGGTTGATGAGGCTGTCAATCGCGTCGTCTATGTCGTTAGCGAGCACCTTAGAGCGCTGTGAGACGCGCGGTAAGGTGTTATATTGCGCCCACAAAGCACGAAACGCGCTATTGTTAGCGTTGAGCCAGTCAGGCCTGTCGCTCCACACTGCGTCGCAATACGTCTTATAGTATAGATGGAGTATTGTAGCAGCGTAGTAAGCTGGTGAGAGGTCAAGCTTGCGGTAGTAATCACTGGCTTTCGTCCAGGCTCCGCGCAAGTTGATCGCAAAATGGTCCTAAGGCGCCTTGTCGTGCGCGTTATAGTTGACAGCCTCGTACGACTTAAGGCGCTGCTCGTAGTAGTCAAGGACGTATTCGAACACTGGTATGATCTCAGCAATAGCACCAAAGCGTCCAGCTAGACTGCGCCCCTCAAGGCGCTTTGTAGCAGCCTTTAGCGGCTTCAATACGTCTATATACTCTGTAACTACTGCCCAATCTGCTGCTGTCAGGCCGTCTGATCTCATCCACTGCGGCGCATCTGCTAGCTTGTTGCGACGAGCTGTCGCATAGGCGTCCTCATCTCTAACGCGTCGTATATGGTGATTAGCGTAGGCGTTGACAGCTGACTGCAGCTTAACAGCGCGCTCAAAGCATAAGTAATATGAGTTCAAGCGGGTAACGACAGGCTTAACAGGCTCAAGTATTTTGCGGGCGTCAGCAGGCGCGTCGCTGCGCAGCTCGTGATGGGCGAGGCGCTGAAAGTCAGCAAAGAGCAAGTACTGCTGCGGTGTCTTTATATAGCTGATGACGCCTAGCAGCACACCTAGCGGGCCATCGCGTCGCCATGTACGCATGAAGTCGCTCTCGTCAGAGAGCTCGCTAACGTCGTTGTCGAAGGCGTCGTCGTCTTTGCCCAGAGGAGCGTTTGACCAATAAGATTGAGCGTGTGAGGGCCGCAGCGGAGGCGACGATGGGTGGCGCTGAAGCCCATCTTCTGGGCAATCGCGGCGACGGCAGCGTCGTTGTTGCTGGCGTTGTCAAGTATAAAGTAGCCGACGTTGAGCGGGTGGATGCTAAACTGCTGTAGCATTTTGTATACAACTTCTGCTATTGATGGCCATGGCCACGCTTGTTGCGCTCTAGGTGTCGCGCCGACGTCGTTGTTGATTGCGTCGTTTCATATAGACCATGGCCGCCAGCGTCTATAACTTTGTGCTGGTGGCAGTAGCGGCATACAAAGAAGATTCGGCTTGGGTTTGCCTTCATGGCGACGCAATAGCCATGCATGTATATCTAGCTCCTCTTCGTCCGTTGCGTCGACAAAGGCTATATGAACTGAGGTAGGCAAGGCCAATCAATGCCAGCAAAGTCGTCTTCGAGGTGCGCGTCGCAGCGCTCGTCCGGGCTATCGCCAGCTACTGTCAAGGAGACAGTCAAGGCGACAGAGCTGCCGTCGGCGGGTGCGACGATAGTGTCTTCAAGCTGCGACTCGCGCAATTGCAACTCAAAATCGGTAGCCTAAGAAGCATCTATTAGGGCTTTGCGCGGCGACGGTTGCTGCAATGGCTGGCTATCGCTAACGACGATAGGCTGAGAAGGCTTCTGGCGCTTATTTGGGGCAGCAGCAGCATTGATGCATGTGCATTTCACAGTAAGTTGTGGCATATTGCGGCTGGTACCGTATAGAGATAAGTAGTTGCAACACTAGAAACCGCGATCGTATAGGCTCAATATCGCTGAAAAAGCTAGGATAGCAGGTAGAGAATATAGAGTTGAGGAGGTGGATGCCTGCTTACTAAGTTAAGCTAAAAACTCAACACCAAAAATCTATCGTGAGATTGCTTCTACAGCAAACTTGATAGCCTCACGAAAAATGCGACCAGGCATAGCTCGCCGCGCTCTATACGCCTATATATACCAAGCCTATAAACTCTATCAATCAAGTTTTCCCTTAGGGCTTGATTTGGCACCCAAATTACTATAAGACAGCTTGATTTAGAGGAATCAAATCAAATCAAGTCAAACAAGTCAAGTACTTGTTAGCGACTTGATTGTTGACAGGTCTGGCAGGCAGAGCGCGACCAAAATTCACTTAGTCTCTGCGCACATCAGTCACTTTCCGGTCGGCGTCCTTTGGCCGCGATCGCCTTTCATGTTGTTATCGTGTGGGGGAAGAGCCGCATCTCTCACGATATGAACATGCTTCTTGACCTCCCTTCGCTCGATAACCTCAATCATGACAAGGATGAGGTCGTGGTACGACAGTATGGCTGTCATAGTGCCGATTTTCAGGTGGCCTCCTGACTCTAAACAAACCACTACAATATAGTCCCATCGCGCTTTGTGTTATTTGTGACGTAACACCTGGTGAAGAATCTTTATAGCAGATCCAGAATCGTCAGAATTATTCTCGCTGTCCTAAGCACCGTCGAAGACCAAAAGGCTTTGAACGCTAACTCTACCAAAACCACGTCGGTGCAGTTGTCTTCTGCCATGGTGAGCTGGGAACTCGGCCACAACCATGATGCTAATATCATCGATACCAACTCCGGATTCACACAACAGCTGCAGCACCGCACAAAGCGTCTCCCCAGTTGAAATTACATCGTCCACCACCACCACTGAAGCTCCCCAAGGGATTGCGTCTCTCTCCATCTCGATCCGCTTCTTTTCCGAGTTGTCCGACACTATAGATGAGATGTGTGAAGAGGTCTTGGGAACAGAGATGGTTGGTGGAGGCAGCTTGCCAGCGTCGCGAATCAGCAGCAAAAGCACTTCGATTTGCCGTGCCAACACGGATGCATAAACGAAGCCGCCAGCCTCGCAACATGCAATAGCACCAACTTTATTCCAGTCACCGTTGAAGCTTTTCTGCAGCAAAGACGTGCATAGCGTTAGTCCGCCGGGCTGCTGGGCGATGCCGAGTATGCGACGAAATCTGATACCTGGGCAGGGGAAGTTGGGAGCTACACGCACCATATGAGCCAACCGCTCTAGACCCTCGTGCAAGTAAGGAGTCAGAAAACGTTCAGCAAAGCCTTCTGCTGCGTCTTTCCCCATCGTATCATTGTTGAAGATAAATGTGGGACGGTAGTTCATTATCATCGAGTCTTTGCTGCTGCTCATGTCGCACTTCTCATTGTTCCCATTTCTGTCGCCACCATGAGACCAGCGACGCAAGTTTCGTGTCTCTTCAGCTGCTTCGACATACACCTCGAGTAGCCTACTCTCTGGCACCAAATGAGACAGGGTTGAGACCGGTGCCTCATCTCTCATTCCAGTGATTAGCAACACGTCAACGCCAGCGGCATCGTGCACCAGATTTAGGAAATGCTCCTCTAGTAGGAGTGGCCGTTGCCGCACCTGTTCTTGGAAGAATGCTGTCAACGCTGGCCGGTGTTGCTCCTTGTAGGCACGGTCTTTGAGCAAGCGGTGCAGATCAGTGCCATGAGCCGCCGCGTATTCTTGCTTGGTCGCATCGCTAATGCTGACTACGCGCGACAGGAGATGTTCGCCGTTGTATCTAGAGAAAATCGAAGTCCAGATGTCTGCACAGTAATCTTTGCCAGCACCGCTTTCGCCAGTGACCAGGATAATAAGCTTCGGCATTGGCGCACACGGGAGCGGGCATGCATAAGCCAGCACGTTACGAAGGAGCTCGTATTTCCTGAGTTGCAGGGCCCGTGCGCATCGCAACCGAGCAACAACATTACCCATCTCATCTTCTAAACAGACTACAGCACCACCCATATACTCAGAATGCCTAATTTAAATCGGCGAAAACCTTACAAATATAAAGATAATAAAGTTGTGAGAGCTCCAAAGACTTTGCGCAAGGAAATGAGCGCTGTTTAGCGTGCTTTTGTTGTTGGCACGATTGTTGCGTTGCGCAATGGCTATGCATCTGCACGCGCTCTCTCCAACCTTATGCCACAGTCACGTCAGGGCCTCTCCCAGCTAGTGCAAAAGATAGCAAAGAGGGCAGAAGAGAGTGAATTGAGACTTTGGGACGACATCCTCTATGAAAATGACCTAGGGCGGGGAAAGAGCACTCTCCTGAGCCAGGAACAGAACAACGCCATCATCAACATCACGACATCAGATCGCAACCACCGTGAGCAGGAAAGCTGGCAGGCAATTAAGGAGGGTAATTTCAACGCTATTGCACCTGAAATGAGCATCTCAACTTTTGAAAACGTTATGTACAAGGCTGGTTATTGTAGGCGTAAGCCTGGTTGGAAACCTCCGCTTACCCCTGACCAGAGAAGAGAGCGCTATCAATGGGCATTGCAGTACAACCCTGACAAATACAAGGAATATGATAGCCTCGGATTCAACTTCAGAATAGTCTGTTTTACAGATGAGACTCCAGCTCGGATGGGAGACCAGCGTGGGTTGATTAGAACTTGGTGTAGAGATGACAAGGTGTACAATGAGGACGTCAAAAAAGACCGCAAAGCTCCAGTTGCAGCACTGCAATTTTTTGGAGCTTTTCGATACAACAACAAGGGCCCGTACTACGTCTATTATCACGAGATGCAGGAGGAAATAGATGAGGGAGAGCGTGCGTTAGAGTGGGAGAATCTGGTTACCAAGGCACAGTCAAACTCATCTCAACTTACTGCCTGAGCAGCCCTCCAGGTCTTAAATGAGAGTGACGTCAACCTCAGGCGTAGCACTAAGTACCTTCAGCATGTTACGAAACATGATTATCATCGCGGCATTAGGGGTAGAGGTGGTGTTGATGGGTATAGGCATTGGGAAGGCGCGCTCAAGACGGTTGTTCCTTGGATTCAAGCTATGAAACACCAAGGTTTAGAGTGCAAATTGCTTGAGGATGGGGCCCCTGCACATAAGTCTCGCATCGCAAATGACTATCTTACTGCTGAACAGGTGGAAAAGATAGGATGGGCAGGTCACAGTCCTGATGTGAATGCTACAGAACACGCCTGGCCTCTCCTCCGTAAGCATGTAACAAGGAAATTCACCCCATCTAAATCAGAATTAGAGTGCGAACAACAGTGGATAGCCTCATGGGAAGCGCTGCCTATTGAAGCAATTAATCGGTGGGTTGATCAGGTGCCTGAGATGGTGAGGAGAATCATCAGAAACGGTGGAAACAACAACTTTCATGGCTAGCCTCAACACCAGAAAATTGCGCGCTAGTAATATCATTATACAGTTAAATAGCTTCGTCAATTATAGCTTATTTAAATATGTGGTTGTGTTGCAAAGCATCAGGTCTATAAGGGCTGTCACCAAGGTTGGATGCGGAATCACATTTTGGTGGGGTCCCGCACGGGCCCTGCAACTCAGAAAATACGAGCTCCTTCGTACACGGGTCCAAGCTGTTCTTGAGCCGGGCAAGGCGGGGCAGGTTCGGTCCAAACGCTTTCACCGCCAACGCCGCATCTCTCGGGTCCGGCCCAAGGTCAGCGCCATACGCTCCCCTGCCCAGCGACAATAGTTCTCCAGCGACCTTGTAAACCCATTGCTCTATGGATCGTGCAACCTCGGTGTCGTCTTGATCACGCTGCCAGACGCTGGTTATAACACAGGCGAAGTCCCAATCTCGACAGCCAAAAGCAGTGACATCATCCTGAACGTTGCGAACCGCCCCGCCACCATGTAGCAAATGAAGATAGCAAAGTTGTGAGGACCGGCTTTCAACAGCCACTATCAAGCGATTGGCGACCTTCGCTTCTCCAATCTGTTTCAAGAATATGCATCGCTTGAACGAGGAGGTCTTGCCGCCGCCATGTCCACTATGCATACCAGACATGTACATCTCGCTGTCGAAAAGCTCAACGCCATCCATAACTTTGGATTTGGTCTCTAATCTCCTAAGAACACCTTCGGGTAGCTTCGTGGAAGTGGCCGCATTACTACTGGCCGCAAAAGACTCGAATACCGTCACGCCCAGATGTAGTTGGTTGTCTTCGCAGTAAAGATATGCGTCTGCAGAACACTCTGGACCAAGATCTTTCGCAATGAACGTATCGAATTCGTGAAGACGAAACTGAGCTTCGCGCTTATCGCTCAATGGTACGATCCTATCTCGCGTCAGGTAGGCCGCAGCTGCAAAAGCCTTGAATGTCACGCTGATCACGATGCCAAAATTCGTGCCAGCGCCTTTCATGGCCCACAACAGATCAGTCTCATCTTTATGGCGGACGGCACCGGCTGGAATGTGTTGGCTTGGAACATAGCCAATGCACAGGATCTGGCTTGAATCGACGCGGACGATAATGGCACCCACAATGGCATCGCAAGCAAGCCTGTGCAGCCTAGACAGGTGACCGATCTCACCTTGTAGCCACAGTCCTGCTCCCACGCTTGGACGAGCGCCGAGAGGCACTGTCACGCCGGCTGCTGTGGTCTTGCGAACGATATCTCCAACCGTGCTACCAGCCTCGGCAACCACCAAGAGCCCGAAATCATCACCAGACCCTGCTCTTCTGTCCCTTCCCTCCTCCAATCCGACAACGCATACTTGGTCAAAGGCGCTCATGTCAACTGCGACGATATTGGGCGAAAGACAATGGCCGCTATGGCTGCCGCCAATAACCGTCAAACTTGATTCGGTCCTCAGAGCCCATTCGACGCACTGCTGGACCTGCCCAATTTCTGTCGGCCTGACAATCCCGGCGGGACTGTGGAGACGAGCTGGCCGGTTTTTTGGGTGTCCTGTTCTTTTCCAGCATAGGCACACGTGTCGTGAGCTCTGGAAAGGTGGTCGCATGATGTGTCAAGGCCATCATGACATTGGGTGAGCTGAATGATAAATAGCCCTCCTCGTGACGGCCCAAGGTGCGGCGTACCCTGCGCCAGACCGCTCGAGTAGCATCGTCTTCATCCGTGTCCTTCAGGGTGTATCCTGCAATGAAATGAGCAAAGGAGTCCAGCACCTCATTATCATCCGCCACGCGGACGACTCCAGTAGGGAAGGAAGCTGTTCGATGACATACTAGACCATCAAGGTTCAGGACTCCATCGCGATGGAATACCACTACTATCCCACCTTGTGGTTGCTCAACAAGGCTTTCCAGCGCGTGTTCGATAAATTTGCGCTTAGGCTTCATACCTTACATGCTATGGCAGAAGAGGATAAAGTCGTACTGTGCATTGTCATTGCTGCAATCTTGATCGGTACAGCTCTTGACATTGTTCTGTGGATCAAATGGGTGTCGATATATCTTGGGTGGGTGCTCTAGATATGGCAACGGTGACTTCACTTCAGATGTAGAACGAAGCTGCTCTTCCAATCTTGTAGCGAATAGGCCATTGGGTTCGAAAGCGGTATAAGTCTTGGTCTTCCTTCTGAGACCTTTGGAAAGATGTGCAAGTATGCTCTTTGGACCGGGTCCAATTTCAAGGGCCGAGACATTAGTACGTGACTTGAACCGAGCGTTCAGCAGCTGCGAAAGCTGTGGAATGATGAAGTCTTGGTATACCAGCCACCCAGCGTCTCGAACTAAGATCTCGAATCCAGCGCTATACTATGTGTCGGATAGCGTTTGCGGTGGATGCGACGCTAATGCTTCGGCTGCCTGCCGAAGCGTCCGCCTCAGATGGTCGAGTGTGGCCATTCCAGCTTGGCATGAATACGTGGTTCTAATTTTGCTAGCGCTGGTGAGACATGCTAATATGGGCCTTTCTTCAAGGCAGTACCTATGGTCAATACCGGAACAACCTCTGTCAAAGACAAGGAAAAGAGGGGTTGTTGGGTAATACAGCTGCGTAGTAGAGCTTTACTCCATCTAGACATGTCGTGTCACCACAAAGCGGCCAAACGCTCCCAAATACCGTACGTATCAGAGCTTCGCTGAGACGCGCAGGGACAAGGGCACAATCATAAGATTTCGCATTTGGCTCTCCGGTGTCTCAACGAAGAAATACTGCACCACTATGTCTACCATAATCATGTAGATCGATTCTTTCTTTTGTTTTAAGGGACTATAGCCTGTCAAACAATCGCAATGACCGATCACCATAGGGCGAAGACCTTATAGTACAGCTGATCTAGGCAAATTGTTGGTCTAGTTGTGTGAGGTGGACTTCTTCCGTTGCGGACGCAGAGATAGATAGCCTAGATTTGAACACAGTGGCTTGTATGGGTAGCTCTTCACTGCTTAGAGACATCTGAGCACGATTCTCATCACTCGTGGTTGTGATATTGAGCTCAAGTACACGCTCAAGGAATTGCAGCAGAAAGGCTCCCGTCCCCAGAGAGGCCATGCAATTCTCATACGTAGTTGCTTAGGCGTACAAGGTCGATCCAGTAATAACAATGACCAAGCCAACGGTTTCGTGTTCCCGGCCGACTATCGGTCACATAAAGTCTGTAGGGCACCACTGCATGATCGGTGAGCTTCATATGAGCGAGAATCTTGTTGGAATAGCACAGTCCGCAACAAGCAAGTCAATCCGTTCACCTTCAGAGACCCACTTACCTATCTAGGTAGGGATAAAGCCTCTATAGGCAACTACTAGGCTCGAATAGGTAATCAATCAAGTCAAGCCAGACCTTCTGAGCCCCACTTAATTGCTTGTTGCGGAGTCTATGGAATAGGCATTGTTCTCTCGAGACTGTCTCGAACCCATACCACTCAGCGAAATCGTTGCGATGAAACTTATTCCGAGCGCCTTTGCGAGTTGATGGACTATACCGCTGGACGCGGACTTGTTGCCATATTATCCAGTATCGTCGACGAGTTCATCTTCGTGGCCGGCTTCAGCAACATCGTCGTCTATATGGCTGGCTGGTGTTTTTTCCGCAGGCGAGTCTCTACGGCCATCGGACTTTTCCAGCAATTCCGCCCTCACCGTCAAGGAAAGCTGCGTACCAGATTTGAGTAGCAGCCCGTCCAAGGACTAATGGCTAGTATCATCGGAGAATACTTCCTCGCACAATATGAAGTGGTCTGATTTCGATATTGTCGGAGCAATCTCAACAAGCGGGCCATCGCTTTCGGACCGATGTCCCTTTCTCCGAGATTTAGGGCGCCTGGTGTGGATTCTACTGGTGTGGCTACGCCCAGATGCTTTCTTACCACCGCCTTGACGTGCTGCTCGAATTTCTCACGTGAGAAGTGCGCAACAGCATACCCAGCCCAAATAGCAGCCCCAGAAGCACGTATAAGCGTTCGTACCGCGGAGTTTCTAAACTCCTGTGCTAGATCTGACGGAAGGACTACGGAGTTAGAACTTGGATCCCAGGAACACACAGATGCGGTATTTGCTCCAGTTCCACTGCGATAGCGGAAGTCAGATGGAAGTGCGTTTGACCGTAATACCGCACAGGGTTTTCTCAATCTGTCATCTGATTCGACATCATCTTCGGAAGAGTACGATTGGCAGACGCTGTCGTTGTCCTCGTCGCGTTCTGCTATTGCAGCTGTTCGAGTCGTAGGCGTACCTTCGACTCGAGTCACATGATCAGAACCAAGATCAACTCCATCGTCGGTACTATGACATTGCTTCCGCTCCTGCTCAAGATCACAAATCCCCCTCTCGCGATCCCGAATGATATCTATTGCCTGGTCGATCGAGGCGCGGAATTTGGCCCCTTCGCGTTGCCACCGGCCAATGCGATCGACTTCTGCGGCTCGTTGGCGCATCTCCGTGTCGATCTTGTCGCAAAGCTTGCATTGTGTTCCAATTGGAATAGTCTGCAAAACGAGCTTCAGCCAACATGTCCCCACCGTGCGATACTCATTAGCGCAGTGCTGTCGAAAGTGGCCCTATTTCCAGTCTCCGCAGGTAAATCGACGTTGATCAAAAAAGTACATGATGCTCTGAGGCGTTAATAGTTGGCTTCAATATGTCAGGTTTGTGCCCAAGGATGAGAATGTAAATGGCTGTCGACGTCGTCGACGAATGCATTAAGGGAACACAGAGCTTCCGTGTTTAACGTCGCTCAAGTGAAGACGACCCAACTTGTTTTCCATCGACGAACAAGTGCGCCTCGCCGCGTGAGGCTTTGCCGAATACCGCTGCTGCGCCACCACCGAGTATGCGCAGCCTAGATCGTTTGCCAACACATAAGGACGCTTCTGGCAGTGGCAGGCGATCTGCACCTGCATGCCTTGAGCAGCGATTGGTTGTTGGGGTTGGCTCGTGGGCAGATTTGATGGACGGATTCAAGCGAGGCTCACAACAGAGCGACAATGTGAATGGTCGAAGTGCGCCGTATGAAACCGATGATTCAGGTTCGAAGCTTTTCTGGTGCGCCATCCGCCAATCAACCACGACTGCGCAGAACCACGGCGCGAAGATCGAGTTGTCTTGCTCGTTGGTGTTGATCGCACTAGTCGTGTCTGCCAACTTGCTACGGGGGCCGTGACTCGGCGCTGAGGAGGGTGGCTACTACGATCGTGATGAGTTGCATATCACAGCCCTGCCTCTCCCAAGTCTATCATAAATTGTCCAGCGCTGGATTCCAGTCCACGGACCCTCTCACAATACTGTCGAAGAAAGCTGCGTCAACACCTTGGAATGCCCAAACGTCTAAGCTCGCAGCTAAACCTGGATATTGCAGTTCCTGTTGAATCTGGCCGTGTGCAACAATATCGCCTTCTGCGATCTGGAGAGGTTGCATTGATTGTGTATCTTGCAGCGGCAGGACCGTACGCGCCTGTATATTCTGATGGGCCGCATCGTCGAAGGCAGCAGCGGGGACGAAGTAGTTCGCTGCGTGAATAGAATCGGGAACATGGTTGAATCCAGACTGAAGCTGAGTAGATACGGCAGGCTCGTCCTTCGTGACTCCGTCGCGGCCGATCTTGATGATGCCAAAGTACGGTATCGTAAGCTGGATCCCATCGCAGTGCTCTTCGAGGCAAGATAGGGTATCGTGAGCCGAGCGGCCTATGCCGTGAACACAGTCGTGCTCAATCTGCAACAAAGCTTGCAAATGATGCACGCACTTTCCGAAAAAGCCGTCATTCATTTGCTGTGCCATCTTCTCGAAGTTTTCGACTAGCTGCTCAATCATTGCGCGGTCTCCGAGACGTTGATGGGCTCGCCAGTCCTCGACTTCATGCCGATGACTATCGATATGAGCCAACAGTATCGTCATACCGGCCATGAAGGAAAAGAAGTCAGCGGCACGACAAAAGGTACCAATCGTTGCGTGCTGGAAGTTGCGGAAGGCTATGAAGCGACTGATGATTTCTCGACTTGCATTGATGCATGTGATTTTAGCGTATGTGTGATAGCTTGCTTCTTTGTCGCAACGTAGCAAATATGGCAAGTGTAGTAGATGAACGAGGTTGTAGTGGTGGATCTGGTCGCAAAGTCGCATGATCTCCCAGAATGCCTCCTGCGAGTTTGGTGCAACAGTGGTGAAGTTTGGCGGCAACCAGAACCTGTCAGGAAGTGCTTTTGCAGCCTTCAAGAGCTCTTGATCAAGTTGCCTTGTCGTCGTGAAGTCTTGGAAGGTGTCTCGTCTATTGCGATCGATGATGCGCCTCGCAACGAGAGTATGGGTTCGCTCGAGCTTGCATGAGGGTGTCTCGCCAGTGATGTCATCTTCCATGTGTGTTTCCTGTCCGCCGTGTGGAAGGCCAAGCATTAAGCTCAAGTAGCTGTCCATATAGACAATGCGAAACCACATGAACTTGGGGTTTATCTTGGTATTAGGGTCGATCGCTTTCATCGGTGGTGGATTTGTGCAGTCTATCTTCATCAGCTGGGCGATAACCATCGCCTTCCGGGAAGCAATCCAAGCACGTCTCATGTTCCCCATATTGGACTGTCCAGCGATAAGTTTCCATGTTAGTGCAACTTCAATAACGCCCGACGGAATTCATACTCACTTGAAAGACTGCTTCGAGTACGACACACTCGAGACCTTCGACGCAGCCGACGATATGTTCGTTGGAGGTCACGCAGCGCACTGCCGTCTCGACAAGTCTGTCCATGATAGTCGATGGCCGTTCCGTGAGACCACGGGTATGCTGAGTCTGGAAGTACTGCACAAACAATGCGAATATGATCATTCGCTTTGCTATAAGCACTGGCGGTGTCGTTTGGGAATCTGGTACTCTAGCGATATCATTCACAAAGTCGATGACCTCGTTCTCAGGACGATCGTTGAGATCCTTTGTGACTATTTGATGACAATAGAACGTGGCAATGTAGTCGGATTTGCAGAACACGTCGATGTCTTCTTGGGAAGGGAATGCCTTCACTAGCTCTCGAGAGATCTTCCTGCATTCGTCGTTCATGGTGACTGTGGGCTGCCTCAGCATAGGGCTTGGCTTCGATGGAGCTTCAAGGGAGTCGTGGTTCGGCCGTTCGCTGGTGGGAGTGAAATAGCCGAGCTTCCGATGGGCTGATAGCGCAGTCCCGTCCCGAACGACGTCTCTCTCGACTCGGTGCCCAACTTCTAGAAGTTGCTCAAGAAGTCCCTCCACCCGTTGGAGGCGTTCCAAAACCTGGTCGCGGTTGCTGTCCACATGAGAGTGGAATTCTTCCTCTGGTTGATCCTGGCCAACGCATGGTGCATCGCGACGGCGACAAGCAATGCATATTGTTTCTGACTGTGAATCGAAAGTGCACTTCACTTTCCGCTTTTTGCAGTCCCAGCAACTTTTCGTTCCTTTTCGAAGCTTGCGCCGTTTAGTGTCGGGTTCTGAGCTCGTCGAATTTCCATCCCTTTCGAATCGCGACATCGCATATATGGCTCGGCGGAAGTTTACATCACGCGCAAGTGTTCAGGGAAATGGGCACAGGTCATGATGATGAGTGGGAAAGAATGTTCAGGTGTTCCGCCGACTCGGCGGAAATATTAAGCCACGCCGAGCCGCTGACAAACGTCGATCATCCCTGAATCTCAGGCCACCAACATCGACTCGTCGAACACATCAATGAACACGGAGTTAACGCCTCAACACCCTGCTTTGGCTCGCTTTATCGCTGGCATGATACTATTGTACATGCGAATTATCATACACTGCACTTAACGCCGACGACCTCTCCCGCTCTACTCAGGCGGCGCCACCTGCGCCTTTCAGAGCCTCTGCATTGAGTTGCTTTCGAGGAACAAATGCTGACAGTAGACAAGCGAAGCCAGTCAGAGCAACCACAATTGCAAGAGTGACCTTGATGCCTGCCATGTAGGCCAGCACGATGTTCGGGACCTGGTCTGCTGTGAAGACTCGCCGAATCTGCGTCGCACCAGTTCCGATGA
The DNA here is from genome assembly GCA_010015745.1 of Setomelanomma holmii. NCBI lineage: Eukaryota > Fungi > Ascomycota > Dothideomycetes > Pleosporales > Phaeosphaeriaceae > Setomelanomma > Setomelanomma holmii. Next base: position 32,031 of record ML978275.1, read on the forward strand.
CAAGTTCTGGATTGATGTCTGGTGCTCGCAGCCCCAGCTCGTGAATTATGCGATTGACGAAACCAGACTGCGCAGCTGAGACAGAGAATGCGCCGCCAATGGTTTGGAAAACTATAGTAGATGGTCAGCCCTAAACTGATTCAAGATTCGGGTCAAAGAACTTACAGAACACGATTGCAGTCACTGACGACATGTCTTCCATCTTCGCGTTGGCCTGTGCGATCGTGATTCCCATCTGGAAACCGAACCCGACTGAAAAACCATAGAACAGCTGATAGCCAATCCATTTCCCCAAGGACGTACCAATGTCGAACGTGTACATAAGGCCGGCACTTATGGTTGCCAGAACTGCACCGGCAATCATAAAAGGAGCCGCATGACCTGTCTTCGAGACGGTGATGCCACTAATGGTACTTCCCAAGGCCAAAGAGAGGACTAGCGGTAGATTCAGAACACCTGATGAGATGGCGCTGCGGTTGTCCACACTCTGGAAGTAGATCGGAAGATAGTAAAGGAGGATGAAGTATGCCGCGGCGTAGAAGAATTGGAAAGCAGATGGTTGCCAGACAACGCGTTGGCGGAGGAGTCGGCGCGGAAGCATGGCTCTCTCGTCGTTGAAGTATTCCCATGCAGCAAAAGCAACCCAAATCAGGACAAAGCCCACGAGCAGGCCGATGACGGTGCTGCTGTTCCAGGGCTTTTTCTGCCCTCCATACTCGACAGCAAGGATGAACGAGATGATGCCCGACATCACAAGGACGACTCCGACAGGATCCATTTGGATGATCTTTTCTCGCCAATGCGCTTTGGCGGTCGTGGCCTGAGGTGGCGTCTTGAAGAAGAAGAAGATTAGAAGCGCAGAGAGACCGCCGACGGGGAGGTTGATATAGAAGCTGTGCTTTTTAGCATCCGCTCACATAAGGCGATTTCGGAGCTGTACTTACCACCAGCGCCAGGTCACCCTGTCAGCGAAAACACCACCCAAAATTGGCCCCAATACACTGGACAGTCCATACACTGCGCCGATCATTCCGATCAGTCCAGGTCGAACCTTTGGCTCCGCGGCGAATGCTACTATGGCTATATCATGATCATCAGTCCTTGCTCGTTGCGAGCGTCAAGTATTTCGGTACTCACTGAAGGCACCAGTTGAAACACCAGCAGCACCCAGTCCGGCAAAAGCGCGTCCCACGACGAAAGTGACCGAATTTTGCGCCACAGCACAAACGAGACTACCAATAATGAAGATGAAGATCGCACCCAAGTACGAAGCTTTCAGCGGGAAGTACTTGAAGAACTTTCCAGATGCCGGCTGGAAGCCACCAAAGGTCATGAAGTACACCGAGCCATACCTTGCGGAATTAGCGACAAGTACATAGGTTGTTCTTATCTCAACTTACCAGGACACCATATTTAGGCCATGAAACTCGTCCGTGATCTTCGGAATTGCCGTGCCAACGATCGTCATGTCGAGTGCGACCAGGAACACGGAGCATATCAATGCTAGCAGAATTGGCACCAAACGCTTGCCAGTCGGATACTCTTCCACCAATGCCTCGCGCGTGACGCTATCATCTTGTTCTGCAACACTTTGCTCGCAGCTCTTGTCCTGTTCTTTCTCTTCGGCGACAAGATCGGGTGTCGTGACGCCGCTAGCAAACTGCTCATTCGTGCTCGGCGGAAGGGTAAGGTTGGAGGTCTTCTCGGGATCCATTGCGAGAAAAGTCTAGATCAATTGAAGAGGTAGAAAGAAGGCTATAAGGAGTGCTTGGACGTGGTACAAAGTCACCTTCTCTACGCTGGACGAGAAGACTCGTGCATTATAAGGAAACAGGGAGATAGCTTTGTAAGTGCGATTTGCTCCATTTCGTCCGCAATGTACATATTCCTTGCCAGCATCCTTCAATGCGCACGCAATTTTCGCGTTCCCATGCGGCTGATAGGCGCCAAGGTGCTTTCACCGAGCCCTCGGCGGAGGGCGCGCAGCGCGAATCTCGCGTTCGCGCCAGGCAGCCACCGCATCTGGTGGCTTGCTTACTTGATGGCATGGAAATCTCGGCTGATTGCCAGACCGAAAGTCGTAGTCACCGGTGTACATGTCGCTTCGCGTGGCTGGTCGGAGCATGGTTTGATCGCCTCGGGCAGGGGAGCCGATGGCTGCGAAGGCGTGTCGATATCAGAACGCACATTGACGAATTTGAATGTTCCATGGCGCGAAAAATGAGTCACCTCCTGCAATTAACAATACTTGATCTGCGAAACACAATCCATGGTTGGGCCAAAATACGTCGCAAAGCACTAGACTTCCAGTTTTGGTATGTAGGTGCGGTCTCTGAGGCCTTCGGTGATATCTGTGAACCATCATTGCCGTCTTGCGAACTTTCATCATCTCGTTTTACACACCTCCAGGATGAATTGCGAGTGTGCTGCCCAATATTTTCCAGTTTCAGGCATCGTGACTTCTTCTTCTTCTTCTTGAGAATTTGACTGTCTACTCAGTGTCTCGAAACAGTCGTCATTTCGATAAATTGACCTCCATTCCAACGAGAGTCCTGTCTCATTTCCTATACCAAACAATCGATGCGATGAGGTAAAGGATGTTTTCACAAGCGGTCGAGCGTTCTTCCCTGGAACTGTGCCAAGGCGCTAATGGCGCATGTCGATGGGGAGATGCGCTCGCTTCCTCACAGTCCTCTCAACCATGACGCGGTACGGTTCGCGTTCGTCTGGTCGATACTTCAGCAACATCGCATCTGAGACGCAGCGATGCATCATGCTGGGATGCGAGCGTCTATTGATGTGTAGGTAAGGCGCGAGTGTTGGCACCTGGGAAAGCAGAGAACAGCGCTGCAAGCATTAAGTTTTGTCGATTGCATTCGATGTGGGACTTCCGCAAACCAGGCGAGGAACGGCAACAACGTACATCATACAAGGAGCATAACAGAGATTCCGGATTTGAAGAGAAAAGGTTAGACTTCGCCTGCCTTCTCAGCTGCAGCTACGGGCTTGTGCGGCTTCAGACCATAGGGGGTGTTCAACTCCTGCCTCATCTTATACTCTTTCTCGAAGAATGTGAGTAAGAGGCCGGTGGCTGCAAGAGCAGCAAATATAATCCACACAGACAACAGTGACTGTGTGAAGGCATTCTCGATCTCCTTCTTCACTACTGGGCCAAACTTTCTCGTGAATTTGGCAGAAGCGCGTTGATATGCTTGACCCTGATCCAGCTTCGAGCACGCCGCGACCGACGAGAGGGTAGGTAGGAGCTGACTGAATCGCACGTTGAAGATAGCGCCAGGAATCGCGACGCCGAAAAGCGAGCCGGTGCCACGGAGGAACGCCCACGACCCTGCGCTTGCTCCCATTGTTGACTCAGGAAGCTTGACCTGGACAGCAGGCAGCATGGTGGAGATGATAACGCCTAATCCAGAGGCGACGATGAGCTGGAAACAGAGCCAGGCGATAACTGGCGTGTCTGAGTCCAGCATCACGCACAAGCTCAAACCAAGCGTCATGAACGCGAAACCAATGGTGTGCATGGGTTTGTACTTGCCCCAGAAGGAGAGAAGCGGACCACCAACAGCAGCCAGCACCACGATGACGAGGGTCGAGGGCATTACCTCAAGACCAGATTCCGTGGGTGAAGATCCCTTCACCGCTTGGAAGAACGGAGGTAAGTAGAATTGGAAACCGTAAGTGATGAACCCATGGATAGTCGTGAGCGCGAAAGCGATATTGGTGGTTCGATTAGAGAAGACCTTCGGCGACATGATGGGGTAGCGGCACCATCTCGAGCGCTCCCAGAATGCGAAGACAAGCAGGCCGAGGAAACCGAGGACGATAGGCACGACGATCGCGGCGTGGGACCACGCAAGAGGGGCGCCACCTGTGCTGAGGGCGACGAGTATCATGATGACCGACAACGTGAGGACACCTGAACCGACATAATCGACTTTGGCCAGCTCTCGCCTGAGACTGACATCCTTTGCCTTGACGCCGCCGCCAACACGGAGCCACAGCCAAATGATGGCAATGGAGATCGCACAAACCGGTATGTTGACGAGAAAGCACCACCGCCATCCATGTTCCGCGAAAACACCACCAAGCAGCGGTCCCAGCGCCGTACCGGTAGCGAAAGCAACATGCTTGATCGCTAAATATGGGCCTCTCTTTCGCAACGGAATAAGATCGCAGAGTATCATCTCTGCGAAAAGATCTATTCCACCGGTCCCTAGGCCCTGTACAATTCTGCCAAATATCAGCACGGCACCAGATCGCGCACCGCCACAAATTCCGCTTCCAATGGCGAAGACACCAACTGCGAGCATCATTGGATGTTTTCTGCCCCACATGTCACCGAGCTGGCTATACATTGGCTGAAAGATGGTGCTGGCGAGGAGGAAAGCCGTAGCGACCCAGGAGAATTTTGTGCCGAGATCGAGCGCGTCCGAAATCGTGGGCAGCGCGGTATTCGTAACGCTGCCTTCGAGGGCGGAGAGTAGGAGTGGAATGCAGATGGCGATGAATGATCGCCAAAAGCCGGTGCCTCGTTTCCATTTTTGCGACGGCGCTTCGGAGGGAAAAGAAGGCGGGAGAGGAGTGCGAAGCGGCTTTTCGAGGTCGAAAGAATGGGTGCGCTTCTCATTTTCAAAAGGATTCGTTCTGCCGCCAGTGGAAGTCATATTGTCCTCGACTTTGAAAGAGATGACAAGCCTGCAGCAGGAACGGGGGAAGTCGAGAACAGTATATGCGACCCTCGATGAGCCTTTTCCATGACGCGCGCCGACATCGAGGTTCCACGCAGATTTTTCTTCGGTGCGTTGGTCGTGGTGTTGAGACCCTGGAGCATGAATAGTACCAAAGAACACATTCGCACCCGCAGCACTGGGCCTACTAGGATGCAAGCTCCTCAACTACCATCAAGAAAGTATATTTCTTGACACTATGCGTGCTTGCGCAATACTGAGATCCCGGAACCAGCAGTAAATAGTGTCCCAGCGAGCCTCGACACCTCAGGCACTCCCACCAACCCTCAAGGGCTCAAGGCTTTCAACCGTTCTCGAGCCAGCCAAAGCGTTCATTGCACTGCACGCTAGTGATTCCGAGGCGGAGCAGACTGGGTGCAAGGACGCCGGTGAATACCGGGGGGAGAGGAGATTGAGGTAAGCGAGGAAGGGACGACTGTCACTCTTTGGACGAAAGGAAGGGCCGAAATGCTTTGCAAGTTATGGATCGAGGAGGTTTCGATATTATGGGGACACACGTGTGCTTTGCCGAATGCCCCACGGTGGCACGTACAATACGAATTGACAAGTCTTTTATCCCATTTTTGTTCGAACAGTATAAAAGATGGATACAAAATTAGGGCAAGCAGCTCCGAGACAGCAGGTACAGTCAGGAGAGTCCCAAGTAACTGAACGCACAACCTCAATACTTTCCACCAACAGCTGGGTATAGTCTTCATCACATGTAACCGTTCTCTCCGGGCTCTGACTAGTAATGTTTACAGCAAGACTTGGAGTTAGCCATCATCACGCAAGACACACGCATGGAAATGCAACGCCGATCCGACACCCACTCTCTCTCCACCCGCGACTATCATCTCTAAGGTTCTACCTTCCTTCTAAACTACGACCAATACCCACAGCATAGGCTTGAACGTAGACAACATCAAGCGAAAGATTGGGATTGCAACGTAATTCTCACTACCCAGCCCTTCCGTTTGCCTCTACCAAGGCGAGATCGAAAGTAAACATCATCAAACAAGACATACACATGAACATGTACTGCCCACTGCGCACCACTCACACAAACATCCCCGTATGCAGCTCCGAGGATCCGGAAACGTGGCGGGAGAATTTGCCGTCGCAAACCTGACTTCTTAGTCAACAGCGCTAGTCTCCATAACATACTATCTTCGTACAAAACACGTTGCGAAAACCAGCAAGCCACCCATACACATTGAAATTTTAGAGCCACCAGCCACCCGTTTTCCTCCGCAGCCACCGCCTCCATCGCTTACCATCCCCGTTCACTGCTGACAATATAGAGAAAGAACAAGAAGAGTGCCTGGCGGGTGGAGATAGAAATAGAGAGAAATTGAGGTACATGAGTATAGGAGGAGGAGTGTTGTTGTATTGTGTGCGAGAGATAGGGCGAAAGTGTTGTACAAAGCTTGGATCGAGGAAGCGGTGGTTTGATAGTTAAAGTGAGGATCGAAAAACGGTAGTTGTGGTCAATAACGTTTGGAAGTCGTAGGCTAGCGTGGGAAGATATATACTCGATCTGTGCCCATCGGGCACAAGGTGAGATTGTCGACTCTATCTAAAGTCATTCATGAATCGTCAACCAGACATGACATCGTAATCAGGAAACACACCCCGCCTCTTCTTCCTATACACACACACACGTCTACTTGAACTCCGCCATAAACTCCTCGTGGAACTTGACCAATCTATTCGTCCACTTCGTGCCCGGCGCCAAGAACGTCGTTCTGAAATGTAGCGTGCCCTCCTTTTGTCCGAACCCTGATCCCGCAACAACGCATACACCAGTCGCATCCAGCATGCGGAAGCAGTAAAACTCATCTGGTTGGCGGCCTTCCTTCTTTGCCTGCTCGATGGCCTTTTGCGGGAGGTTGATGGTGGGGAAGAGGTACATGGAGCCCTGGGATCATTAACAAACGGGTTCACATTGTGGTTGCGGGATGAGAGGTAAGACTTACTTGTGGCTCATCACACTTCACGCCCTCCATGCGCTTAAACGCCTCGTACAGCGCATACGCGCGCTCCTTCAACCCAGCGAAGATCACATTGTACTCCTTCTTGTACAGCTCGTAGCTTGGCTCGCCTTCCTTGGGCGGATTGACCATCATCTCGACCATGCACTGACCCAGCACAGGTGGGCACAGCTGAATGGAGATGAATTTGTACACTTCCTGTGCAACTTCGGGGTCGAAGCCAATGAGCTCAAAGTACCCGCCACGGTGACCGCATTCGCCAACCATGCCCTTTGATGTGGAGTGTAGCGATGCGAGCTCGATGTTGTCGTACGTGCCTGGCTCAGACTTCTGTAGATCGCGCAAGGCTTTCTTGAACGAGACGAATTCGCCGATGAATACATTGGTCTGGTAGACCTCGTCTGCGAGGACAACGACACCTTTCTCGGCGGCGAACTTGAGGACAGACTTGATGTCTTCTGCGGGAAGGGATGCGCCAGTCGGATTGCCGGGGTTGATAACGCAGATGGCCTTGACGTCTGTTCCTTCAGCAATCGCCTTGTCGTATGCAGTGCGGATAGCATCCAATGATGTGCCCCATGCCTGCTCTTCGTCAAGGTAGTATGGAACCACGCGCGCATCGAGGACGGATAGTGTGGCGGTGTATAGTGGGTATTGTGGGATGGGAACCATGATGCCGGTTTCGGGCTTCGCGCAGATGGTGTGGAGGAGGGTGCTCACGCCTGACGAGGCGCCGTTGCTGAGGTAGACGTTCTCGAAGCTGGCTGGGTAGCCATCTCGTCCTGACTTGGGTCAGCTAAATTGCACTGTCTTGTCTCCGGTACAGACATACGCTCAATGTACTCAGCCACGCTCTGTCTAATTCCTGGTGCTCCCTGACTCTGGCTGTATGCGCCTACGCTCTTGACCTCCTTCAATAGCTTCTTTGCCCGCGCAATGACATCCGACTTGTAACCCAGACTGTCAATGAGGACATTCTCGTGCTCCAGCAGTTGCGGGTTCTCCAGTAAACTCGCAACCTGTCTGAAGAATGTGATGGGTTTCTGGTCCAGCTGTTGGGGGTTGCCAATATTCGCCGCAATGACAGTATCAAACGGTAGGTCCTTGCCCTCGCCTTTTGCCAGCTTCGCACGATACTGCTCCGACTTCACTGCTAGTTCTCCGCGAACGGCATACCTGGCGGCTCGAACATGTGGGTTGATGTTGTCAAGGTTCAAGACCTTGTGCGATATACCGGACGACATGGTTCGCGTGGTGCGTGATGAATGGTATCGGAGGGCGAATGGGCTAATGAATACTAGGACAGATAGAAAGGTGAGCCTACGTTCCAGACTATGACGCAGCGCGGCGATAAGCAGCTCTTCAACAACACAGTACTTTTTCCCCGCGAGGTAGTGTGCGTCAACCTTGGGACGTCGAGGCCGCAGGCTATTTTTTATGTTGCGCGTGCCCCACTACCACGGTACAGCTACAACCCTCCGTGGCTCGCCGTGGTTTCTTACTCAAAGGTGCAGCGGAGGATGGGACGACGGAGGAGAGACGAGAAATACCTCTATTGCTTGCATTGCCCACTGGCAGAGCGACATTGCGCCGCGCCCGTGTTCTCACGCTGGCGGCGCGTGATGAGCTGATCGTTGACTGACACACGCGCTGAGCCGATGACGGCGACATATCGAGAGTAGGACCCTGTGCTCGAGCTTATCGTCGGCTTCCACCCCACACCTGCACGGGAGCTGCCAATGTACCTCCGGACGACTGGGCGCTGAAGCTTGATGCGTGATATATTGATGTACAGTAAGCGTGGGCAGGCAGAGTGACGTTGGAAAAAAGTCGCGTGGGACCGTGGGTGTACCAAGGTAAAAGCAACGCGCTGCAGCGTGACTTATCTCACCGCATATCGGTGACACCTTTGACGAGCCGCACCTCGCGACGAGGGGAAGCTTGGGCCATTGCGCAAACAAGGCAAGGCGACGCGGGTGTGTTGCGCAGGAGGAAGATTGAGCTTCGTGAGGAGGAGAGCTTGAAGTCGTGACATTGAGGTCGATTACTTCTTCAAACACAAGAACAGTCCAAGCATGGAAGTTGCTGCTGCACACATACCATCCTATCCCATCAAAAAGGCAAGTCACTGCACATGTTGAAGAAAACTTGGTGGAAGGCCTTGAAGATAGGAATTGCAGTACATAGAGCGACATGTTGAATTATAGCATGCAATTTGGACACGCTTGAACATAATACAATCGCTTGATCTACATAGTATATAACGCAATCCTCTCCCACCCTTGTCCCAAAGTATCTCCAAGCAAATCTCCCACCCCATTTACTACTACCTCCCCTATCAACCTACGCAGTCTTCTTCCACTGTCCCCAAACACCTAGCAACGAACTCGTCGTCCCCGCCAACCCAACCATCCCATCATCCAACTCCGCCCACCCCAACGCACTCGACGGAATTGTAATATCACAAAGATCACTCAAAAGCTGCACCTTCACCGCATTCAACTCCTTCTCCACCTTCTTCTTCTCCACCACCTTCTCGGGCTCACTCGACTGCGCAATCGCCTTTGCCCTCAAACTCAAGCCGTAGTACGAGTAAATCCCGCTCGCAATCGAGAACGACAGCCCCATAAACCACGCCCGATATCCCTCGCGCAACATGCGCGTCGCTGCGCCAAACTTGCGAATGCCCGTAGCGTCCAGCACGCACGCATTGTCGAGCAGCATGTACGCGGCATACCCGAGCTGGCGGCCGACGGTGCAGAAGCGCAGCACGGGGTCCATGGATTTGGCATCGGACGCGACGGCCGCGGCGCGGAAGTGTTCGACGAATTTGCCGACGCGCATGAGTTTGCGGGTTGCGCCAAATTGCTTCTTGGTCGCTTCGAAGGGGGATATGGAGGATTGCGGGCGGTTTGTGCGGTATAGGTACCACGCGAGGAAGCGGGAGAAGTATTGGAGCGTGCGGAGGAGCTTGTCGCGGCCGACTGGTGAGGTGTCAGTGAGTGATAGCACATTGGGTAGATGGGCTGGGTAGGATGTGTGGGATGGAGAGTCAGGATACATACCGGTTGTCGCGATAAACTTCAGGTAATGCGACACCGTCGGGTGGTAGATGAGGGCGTCTGCAACCATCTTGTCTGCTTCCTTATCACCAACAAAGATACCGAGGATGACTCGAGAAGGTGAGAAGTCCAGGACGGGCTTATGTTCTCAACTAAGGTTGAAAGGTGTTTCAATGGTTCTTTGTGGCTGACGAGTGAGTAAAGGAGTGATGGTCCACAAGGTGCGGCCGTGGATGCGGATGCGCAGAAGGAGAGGTGGAGTTGTCGACTTCTGGTTGCTTGTGATTTCACCGGCTGCGTATGAATCGTCAACCTCGGCTCATGTCACGCGAACCCATAAACCGGAGCGCCAAGCGACGGAGCACTTGCACGGGGAATATTACTTCATTTGGCACTTTTTAGTATGATACCTATATCTCGAAACTCGAGATCAAATGCGCCTTCAGCCACCATCCTACCACAGGGCTATCCGATACCCAGTGCTATGCGCTCCTTTGGCGCGCCAAACGCCCTATGCGAACGCCGTGTCCGATGCTTCAGGGCCACTAGACTTTGTAGAAGCAGAATGTATGATAGAAGTCAGCAGCTTCCAGCTCCTCCTCCGTGGTCAACAAGCGGCCGCCTCCCCTTGCACGCACACCCATCCGCTCACTCAGCGGACCTAGTTCTGGATCGTTCTTTTGCTCGTCCCACACCTCTCGGAATGGCCTGCGGTACTGGAGCTCGAGGTTGTAGTCCTCCGCCAGCGCACGGAACGCTTCCCACGGCACGACGTATTCGGGAGCTTCGACCGCTTCCTCGAGGAAGTAGAAGTACTTCCAGCCGTACGGTGGTCTGAACATGCCATCGGGTGGTGTCTTGCCGGGAAACCTCACACTGTAGATGCTGTTGCCAAACTTGAATCCCTCATCTTCGACTTCACCGTCTTCTTCCTCTGCTTGTTTCTCCTTGCCTTTCGTGTCCTTTGCTTCGCCGTTGGTCTCACCGTTCGCATGTTCTGACTCGCCCGGCTTGGGACTGTCCAGGCTCTTTTCGGGATCCCAATCATCCTCGTCGTCGCTTGCAAAGGTCGGTCGATCGTCTTCTTCTTCGTCAGCGGCCCCATTGACCTCTGGGGGCGCGGTGCCCTTGGCCTTGTGATGCTCGATCACCTTCTGTGTGAGGACGTCAGAGTTCGGAATGCATCCAATGAAGCGACCACCCTTCTTCAAGGCCCCCGACACGTTCCTCAACATGCCCTTGGCCTTCTCCTCGCTTTCGAAAGCGTAGTGCATGCAGAACATCATCGTAACTATGTCCCAGCCTCCACCACCCCAGCGTTGGCTCATGGCATTGCCAGGCCCAGCCGCTGGATCGATGCCGACCTCCTTGATGATGGGTATATCGCCTAGCCACTCGCCGAAGCAGTCTTTGGCGTAGAACTCGGCGTGGAATATGCGGCGTGCCTTCCTCTGTTGCTCTGCGTATCGATCTTTTGCTTGCTTGATTGAGACGTCGGCCGGGTCGCAGCCCACGTACAGCTCCACCTTCCTCGAAGCCTGCCATTTCTGCAAATCGCCCCCCTTTCCGCAGCCAATGTCTAGGATCTTGAGGTTGCGCTCGTCGCCAATGAACTTTTGTATGGTGGATGACTTGACCCAGTTATTGAAGCTGCGCAGTCCTTTGATCTTGCTGTCTGTCTTGCGGAACTCTCGACCGCGCTCTGGCACCATGTTGTAGTGTTGCTTGACCACATCATGTACGCCTCGCTGCTGAGCGTCGCGCTTCGCTCGCTCTTCTGCCTCTCGCTCCCGCTCCTGTTGTCGCTTGCGCGCTTCTTCACGGTCTGCTGCACTAAGACGCGCGCCAGCACCCGGTCGCTTCCTTTGTCGTGGTGGTGATCTCGACGGGGATCTCGAAGGCTCGCGCGCGCGCTTCCTGCCTTGATCATCACCTCCCATTGTAGGAGAGTTCGAAGCGCGTAGGTGGGCCAGAGGTTAAGACCCTATTGTTTCGTTGTGGGTGGGTATCGACTATGGTGTGATGTGCTCAGTGTTGGTGAAGCTGGTTGTATAGCTTCAGAAATGCCTGGACTCGTCGTGCTTCAGGAAGTGCACCAGAATGAGTGTAGAGTACCCTGGCACTTAGCCAGCCGTCTCGTAAAATCGTGATAATGGGCGGGAAAATTGTTTCAATGTAGAGAAAGAAGAGCAATGAAAGACTGTGAGCTGAGGAAGGTACCACGGCGGAGCGTTGGTCTGGCCGCGCCAAGGCCGCCTTCCGCCCGCATCATCGCGTAGCTTGAGCTGCAGAGCAGAGCCTCATAAACACACACGACACCAGCACCTCTACCGCTCCGACACCCTCACCCGATATCACCCGCGTATTCCACCCATACCTTCAAGATGGGTGATCCTCAGTTCGCCAAGTATCCCGACCTGCAGCTGGCGCAGAGCATCTTCCAGCTCACCAATCCCACCGCCTCCAAGTCCGCCAAAGAGTTGTCGCTCAAGTCGGTCGAGGATGCCATCTCAGAACACAAAATGGCGCCGCTGTACCGGTACCTGGCCCACCCGACAGAAGGTGTCCTGAATGCTCCAGGCGAGGGTTCAGCAGAGGCTCCGACTAGCAACAGAAGACCTTCCGCAAGTATCGCAAACATGCTCGCCACAAGAAATCCGTCGTTAGACGTGCCTATGTCCTGGGACGAGAAGCGATACGAGACCTTAAAGGCAGAGAACGAGAAAGAGCTAGAGGTGATACAGAAGGAGGAGGACGAGGCAGCAGAGAAAGCTGGTGAGACAGAAGTGCAGGCAGCTCGGGGCAAGCGGGCAGAGCTCTACAACCGCATAGGAGACAAAGTATGATACTCAAAGGAACTTGCCATGTGTCTATACTGACTCTGGGCAGGACAAGGCGATTGCGAGCTACGAAGCCATTTTCGAGAAGACCGGCATCTTAGGCACAAAGATCGACCTCGTCCTTGCCATAATACGACTCGCTCTCTTTTTCGGTGACCGTGTACTAGCGAAGAAGAGCATCGACAGGGCAAGCGCGTTGGTCGAGAGCGGAGGTGACTGGGACCGTCGGAATCGTCTCAAGGCATACACTGGACTACACTACCTCACGGTCCGATCATACCTGCAAGCTGCACCGCTTCTCCTCGACAGCTTGTCAACCTTCACCAGCTACGAGCTTTGCAGCTACTCAAGCCTCGTCATATACGCAATACTAGCAGGATCAGTATCGCTGAAGCGGGTCGACTTCAAGTCAAAGGTGGTCGATGCACCGGAGATCAAGGCTATCGTTGGCAGCGGAGAAGAGAAACTCGCAGCCATTACTGGCCACACATCAGCCGGTCCCGCAGCTGGCGACGAGGAGATGACAGATGCTTCGACTTCAGCAACTCCAGCACCAGCTGCCGTGAACCTCACAACTCTTGGTGGGCAACAAGACAAGGAAGTCGCCGTCGACTTCTCGCCACTGTCCAAGTTGGTGAAGAGCTTATACGAGGGCGACTACAAGAGCTTCTTTGGTGCACTGGGTGAGGTCGAGGTCAACTTCCTGAGCCACGACCGATACCTGTACGAGCACCGCGGCTGGTATGTGCGCGAGATGCGTCTGCGAGGCTACCAACAACTGCTTCAGTCATACCGGGTTGTCGGCCTTCAAAGCATGGCCAACGACTTCGGTGTTACTGTTGACTTCCTCGACAAGTAAGTCGAACCACTGCCGAGCATGCTTTCTCTTCAACACTAATCTTGCATAGGGACCTCGCCAAGTTCATTGCTGCAGACCGCATCCCGTGCACCATCGACCGTGTCAAGGGCATCATTGAGACCAACCGACCAGACGACAAGAACAAGCAGTATGCCGACGTTGTTAAGCAGGGTGACCAACTTATCACCAAGCTACAGAAGTATGGTCAATCAGTCAGGTTGAGGGGCAGCGAGCGTGGTTAGAAGCTCGCGAATGGGTGCACGTGTAATGATCAAGCATTGTAGACTTAGACTTCAAGCGTACTGTTCGCTGAGGAAATACAAAAGCTACCAGCATGATATCGCCACCACCTTACCCTGGTCGCGGTCCGACTTCATATGCCGTCAAATCTAGACGAGGTGAAAGAGAGCTTCAACCCGTGCGGGGTAGATACGGATGGTCAAGCATGGTGCATAGATTGGGTCGGAATCAGGCTGATATAGGAGTTGACACCGTTGCTGGGACTTCAGAAGCAAGATTCGCGAAGAATTGAGCTCAGCCTCTATCCTTGCGGCTTGTGAAATCGAGCGCCACATCTGCCGCGTGTGAAGCGTGATGTGCAAATGTAGATGAGACGTGAACTGCGCAGAACATGCGGGGGCGCAGGTCGATATAGTGCGTCTTATAGCATGGTACTTTCCCAAGCAACCGTGTCGTACCTGCCTCGCTTACCGTACGCCCAATCGTTGACCACTCATCTTGTCGCTCACTACATCACACCAGCTAACAAGTTTCAACTCCCGCAAAAGGACTCGTAGATCCGTCCTGCACCTAGACAGTCCGGCCTCGATTACGAGGAGGCGAATAAGCGAACATACACTACGCGGTCGAACGAAAGTGTATTTGGCGTCTTGTACAATCCCGACAACACAGAGGGCAGGTGTATGTCACCACTCGCATCCCCAGACGATGTAGCAGATGCTAATTGTAGAACAGAGAAGTAACACCATACTAGAAATGCATAGCAACCTTATACAAAGAGCCAATGATGTTGTAATCAAGCCTTGTGACGCCCTGCAGCTATCTGAAAGGGTGTCGAGAGGCTCAGCCTTGCCACCGCATGCACCAGGGGTTGCACTGCGGACATCGCTTGGAAGATGACCGCAGTATGCAGCAGAACAACGCCCAATACGTGTTGTCAACCGTTAAGTGTCGTGTTTGATAACCCCGAGAAGCGCAGATGGGATTGGCATGATTAACGTTACCGACGGTCGGTCGAAGGCTGCACATTCGAGCACCGCCGCACTTGCAGTTGAGACAACCAACATTGCTGTCGAAGGCGAAGCACACCAGACAACATCTGTCAGAAGCAGCCATCCGCAGAGCAAGGACACACTCGAGTACGGCGTCTGCATCGCGCTGCTCGCTACGTGACACGGTTACACCGACGGGTGTTGTACCACACCCATTCCCTAGCCACGATGCAGCCACACCTGCAATCGACTTGACTACACTACACAATAGCGTGCTTGCTAGTAGTAGAAGCTCGCTTCCACCGGGAGTTGACACAAGTACCGCCAACGCTGATCTTACTCTGCATGGGATTGCCCCGGGTTTCATAAAACCATTCGCAAACTTTCGCGGAGTTGTACCAAAGAAGCCACCAACATACGTCACGCTGCGGGCGTTCAGCATAATCATGTTGCTTTGCTCTGCACAGCTTTGTGCATGTGTTGTCTTCGGAAGACTTGCCTACAGCCTGAGGGCGTTGCAATCTCAAGCAGGAAATAGGGCCGAACTTTGCCATTTTGCAAGATCTGGTGGAGAACAACTGCATGCTCATCTAGGCCGTTTTATTCGTTGTTCTTGGGAACAAGGTTTGGCACCTTGTTTCACTTACCAAGGCACGAGGCCCCGCCGCTGTGTGAGGTATCGACCAATCAAAACGTCTCAACGCTTGGTGAACTCACCACCACCCGCGAGCCGCAACCAGCGCACGCTTCAGCTGTCTGTTGCCCCTTGATTCGGAGAGTCTCTCCGTCCAACAGTTCTCAATTCCTAAACTGTCTTGACGAATCTTGCAAGTTCTCCGCTTCACACCAGGATGCAGCAGCGCAAAACAGACCGACTTGAAGACCTAGCGTTGGCTTCCGGGGTCCGAGAGACATGTCCAACGTCAACACTGCTGGCTTCGTGACCGAACCGCCTGCTTGGCAGCCTATCACACCGTTTCGAGTCCCACGGAGCAGGGGTTCGGAGATGCAAAGGGAGGCCCTGCACCAGAACGACCTAAAATGATATCCCCTAGACAAGGCAGGGACCGCATGTGGTGAGGCATGGAACGGTGCGCCATTCCCTTAGTGGCCCCGGCAAAGTTGGCTGTAAGCATATATTGCCTTTGACACTTCGCCCTTCCAGCCTTACTCTGGAGCAACGAGTCGGGGGCCATACAATCGACGACTTCACCCACAAGCATTAATCCTCCCTCAGGACACCCATTGAAGCACGAGAGAACATGTAGGAGAGAACCACAGCGTATAATCACATCGCTTGCCAAAACCCTTCGGCAGAAATCCGTTTCAATTCGACAATTTCCAGTTGCAGTAAAGTTCAGAAGATATATCATCAGAGACACTATGGTGTTCGTTACGGGACTATCGGATCCTAAGCACCATCCTGACAATGCCAACCTTCCTACCCTCAACTCAGCAGCGACAATCATAGGAGTGACGATATCAGTACTGGTATGCAGACCGTTATTCAAATGGGCACAACGCATAGCTGACCAAACTACGATAGTCATTAGCGGTCGTATGTATCGCTTTGCGACTATGGGTGCGCCTTCGCGATGGACTCTGGGGCTGGGACGATGCCTTCGTGTTGCTGTCGGGCATTGCAAGTATCGTAGGAGATGGCATGGTGTGCCTCAGTGCGTACTTGACATTCTACTGTCACATCATCTTGCTGACATATGGCAGTGCCACGGGATGGAATGGGCTTGCATTTCTGGACGCTTGATTATGCTCATCTCCTCTCCTACTTCAGAGTACGACTTCGTTTTAGCATTCTTCTCGTGCTGATCTAACACCACATAGCACATATATTCGACAAACATATGTTACAGTGCTAGTGCTTGCTTCATCAAGCTTGCCATCCTGTTCCAGTACCTCAGGCTCTTCGCGGAATACGAGTCTTCGATGCCTGCAAATCGATATCGTCTCGCTCGGAGAACTGTCCTCTCACTCATCACGTTGAGCTCGGTATGGGGCCTGACCTTCTTCCTGCTGGCTATCTTTCCTTGTAGTCCCATTGCGAAGAATTGGAACCCTTTCATGAAAGGAACCTGTTTCGGCTGGGGTAGCAAGGAGCCTAAGGAGTTCTTTGCGATGTTTGCGAGTCATGCCGCAAGCAACACCTTTCTGGATATCCTGGTGCTGTTGGCTCCCGTGCCGTTCTTGGGCAGGCTACAACTTGCTGGGAAGAGCAGAGCAGGGTTGATCACGCTCTTCACATTGGGCTGCATGTATGTTCAATGCTCTTGATACGAGCTTCCGCTTCGTCCCGCAGTGCACAACGAATGCTAACAAAGGTTTCAGTGTCGTCTCAGTGGCTATCGGACGCATGATCTCCCTTACCATCAATCGTGCGGGCACCATTCCCGTCCTCGACATGTCCTACCACACGCCATCCATTTACATATTCTCCGTCCTCGAAGTGAACATTGCCATCATCGCCGCCTCGATCCCGATCTTCTGGCCAGTGATCGCCACCTTTGCAAGCAACAAGATTTGGGTAGTCAACGAGATCGAGGTCCGCGTTGAGAACGCTTCGCGAGACAGCTTCTCGACGAGTGGCGAGATTGGTCTTGTAGAGCAGGGCTCTTGGGGCAAAGAGGATTTGAAAGAAGACTTTGGCGGGAGAACGAGCAGATTGAGCGAGCTGGCAAAGACGTACGATCGCGCAGACTCGCGCACTCATCGCCACAAGCAGAGCAATACATCCTCACTTGGGCGGTCATTGGGGATCAATATAGGTACCCGCCCGTCACAAGAGTCGCAACGCAGTTTATGTCACAATCCTTATGTAGGATTGCGAAGTGATGGGACGATCAGCCGCGGCGAGAGGGAAGACTGGTTTGTGGAAGTGGACAGGCAAAATACGGCTGGAAAAACAACAACGACGGTTGAGACAACAGACATACCTTTTACGCATATCAAGGCGTTGGAGAGATGAGCGCTGGAAGCTGGGAGGTTAATGATGTGTCCATGTTTTGCTCCTTAGCGTGATACCCTCAATTGCGACTGATCGTTACTGCCAAAAGAGTGCCGTGCCCTTGGCTTGCTGTGCCTTCCCTACACTACGAAGCATTATGTATTATTGATCCGAGATCATCCTCTTTTTGTCATATGAACACTCCTCACCTCATTTTCATACACAACAGCGACCGCATCTACACCACGCAGGCTTGATCGCCATAGCAGCCAGTTGACGCGCGGAACTCGGCACACGAATACGTACCCCATCCCCACTCTGAGCCTCAAGTCTACTTCGCGACGCCATCTTTTTTATCTCCAGAGTCCACTGACAGCGTCCAAGAAGCGCACGCGAGCAATCCAGTCGGACAACCCGAGATAAGCTTCGCTGCCAGAGGATAAGCTCCACACTCCGTCAGCGGCGTCGGGGTGGCTAGCCTCATGCGGGGTCACGGCAACGCTCAGCGAAGCTTGAACGCAAGCATCAACACCACCACTTTCGAATTTCGAGATCAGATGAAACAGCAACAGCGACGGCGAAGATTTTCGAGAATTCCCTGCGTGGAAGAGTCCCCGCAGAGTAGCGGTGACATTCTTCCTAGTACAAGGGAAATGCTTCGATCCTATGAACAACCTCCAAGATGACGACGTCCGTGCTCGGTTGGTATCCCCGCCGGATGCTAACACCTTCTGCATCCAGCGGTGGCTCGTGAGCCGCCACAGTGCAGAAACTCGGACTTTTGAGACTTTCTACTGGTTTCATTCGTTGCGGAGTGTAACGAAAACCATGCGTCCTGCCCTACAAGGCAGCGAGCGTAGCGATCACAAGGCCATTTCGAAGATGGTGGCACACAGTACCGCGGGTCAGGGTTGCAATGAACTAAGAAATTCGGCTTGTGCATAACGGGTGCCGATAAATAGCTGGCAGATCGCCGTTGCGCTGAACCTCAGCCTCGGAATTGCAACTTTTCTTGCATTCTGCCATCATCGGACTCTTGAGCAGGTCGAATCTCCAACGAGTTGGTCGTGGAATGCTACAATTATACATTAAAGAATCCCTGGTTACAAGACGTCATCATGGCTTCCGCCGTAGAAGGTCGGCTAAGTGCACACGACGATGCGAATAAGGGCGATGTCGAGCGCCATGGCAGTGTCGCAAGGACAGAGAAGGGCAGATGGGAACGTCTTTGGCCCGTGATAGCGTGCGGTGCTGGACTCTTCAGTGATGGTTATTTAAACAACGTACGACTTGCCAAAGTAACAAAATTCCCAAGCAACTTTGCGCCCTCAGCAACACCGCCATCGCCAACGCAATTCCAAGCTATCAAGTACTGACTGGGGAACTAGATCATCGGTCCGGTCAACACCATGCTCAAGACGATCTACCCAGACGCATACGCCAACTCTTCGGCTCAGGCCAACGTTGCAAGTATCACCTTTGCAGGCACGGTTCTCGGTATGCTATTCTTTGGATACACTTCAGATCACTTTTCGAGGAAGTGGTCGCTCTTCGCATCCACAATCATCATCCTCCTCTTCGCGGCGCTCGGTGCGGGCTCCTATGGCGCTGGAGGTAGCCCGACGGGTCTTCTCGCTGCGTTGGTTGCATACCGCTTCTTCTTGGGTATTGGTGAGTTGGCCAGAGATCACGAATTTGGAGCTAAGAACTGACTCTTTCAGGAATCGGCGGGGAGTACCCTGCAGGTAGTGTTGGCTGCGCAGAGTCGACCGGCGAACTCAAAGAAGGATCGCGAAACAAGTGGTTCATCCTCTTCACCAACGTCCAGATTGACCTGGCATTCTTTATCTCCGCTATCGTTGCTACCGTCGTGGTTTTAATAACGGGAGAAGGTCATCTGCGCGCTGCCTGGCGCATTTGCCTTGGAATTGGAATCATCCCACCGCTCTCGCTTCTTTACCTGCGTCTGAAGCTGCAGGAGCCTGAAGCATTCAAGCGAGAGTCCATGGCCAAAGCGAAGACTCCCTGGTTGCTCGTCATCAAGTACTACTGGTATCGTCTGACCATTGTCAGCATCATTTGGTTCATCTACGATTTCAGCGCGTACTCCTTCGGTATCTATGCAACATCTATCCTCGCCAATTTGCTTGGTGACTCTGCACCACTTTGGAAGAGTCTTGCATGGAACATCCTCATCAACTTCTTCTACATGCCTGGATGTCTGGCTGGAGCGTTCGTCGCGGATCTGCCATCTATGGGACCAAAAAAGACGTTGTGCATTGGAGTCATACTGCAGGGCATAATTGGGTTCATCATGGCGGGCTGCTACCCCTATCTGAACAAGCCGGAGAACGTGGCTGGATTCGTTGTGGTCTATGGCGTATTCCTGGCGCTCGGAGAATTTGGACCAGGTGACAATATTGGACTGGTCGCATCGAAGACTTGTGCGACTGGCATCCGGTAAGGCTCGATCTCCTTCAACTGTTGGGGCACCTTCAACTAACGTCATGGCAGAGGGCAATATTACGGCATCGCTGCTGCTGTAGGCAAAATTGGCGCCTTCGCAGGCTCCTATGCTCTCGATGCGATACAGAAGGTAGCCGGCGATGACAAGATCGCAGCTGGACGAAACCCGTTCTTCGTCGCGTCAAGTTTGGCCTTCCTCGCTGCCGGCCTGGTCCTGCTTCTCCCGCACATTGGTCAAGATACCATCGACCAGGAGGACATCAAGTTTAGGGAATATTTGCTGGCTAATGGCTACGATACAAGCAAGATGGGTCTCGAGAGCGTAAGCGGGGTAGGGAGTGATGGAGAGGTTGGCACAACGGCGGTCGCGAACGAGAAATTGTGAAGAATACCCGTCACATGTCAACTGCTGAGAATGCAGCTGCAGAAATGATGAGGAAATTACTTTTGTCATCGATGGACACGTGAAATGGGTCTGGTCTTCTTTGAGACTAGTGCAATCCCCGCTGCCGAGGTCTCTCGAGTTCATTGCCGCACAACCGTCAGACGTCACCGAGCCTCCGCCCACTATGCATGCAAGACATCCAAGCTACCCTGCCCGCGTTTCTCTTGTGTGCCTTGCAGACTATAGCCACGCAGCGCATTTTGGCAGCTGCGCACTCTGGACCCGCAATCCGAGCCATTGAAGTCCCTCGGTTCTTTGTCCATACGATGGCACATCGCTTAAAGAGAAGCTGAATGCAGAGCCCTAGGACCGACGGCACTAAGGAACAAGCCGTGTAGCTCCACCTATACGGGACGGAGAAACAGCTCAAGATGCGGGTCCAATGCCATTGAGGGCGTGACCGAGTAGCTTGCGTAGTCTGTTCTTGGTACTAAAGAGACGCCAGGTACCTCGCCGTCAATTGACTGGAAGTCGAGCCTTTGTACCTGTTATATACACAACTATCGTGTCTCTTAGCATAGACGACTACTTCTACACCACCATGTCTCAAGCAGCAATAACTACTACCACCTCGCCTGCGGCAAACGGCATACCTCACGCCATCAAATCCTTCACCAAACCCATCATCACCACCTCGTCCCGCGAGACCGTTCTTCCCCCGACACCGTCCTCCACCATCCCAGCCTGGGTCCAACCAGACCTCACCCGCCTTCTCCGCGTTGAACGTAACCCAGGCTCCTTCGCCAGCCGCTCCATCTCCCTCGTCACGCTTCCTCCTTACGCCATCTTCGCACGCATCAGCAACCCCACACCCGCAACCGTCGCATACTCGTCCGTCCAAGCCAGTCGCGATCTTCACATCGAATTGAACTGCGACCTCGTGTATGTGAACCATAGCTGCGATCCGAGCTTGGTGTTCGATATGCAGCGCTGGGAAGTGAGGGTAGGTGAGAAGGGAATTAAGGAGGGGGAGGAGTTGACATTTTTCTATCCGAGTACCGAGTGGGACATGGCGCAGCCGTTTGAGTGTCTTTGTGGGATGGAGAAGTGTGTGAGGAGGGTTACGGGGGCGAAGGATATGAGCAGGGATGTGTTGGGTGGGTATTGGTTGAGTGGGCATATTCAGGAGTTGCTTGAGGAGAAGGAGAGGGGGTTATGATCATGCATTGTGCTGATGAGCGTGAACGTTATGCTGAGTGTTGTTATTGCAGACGTCAAGATTTGTGTTTGAGTGGTCTTTTGTGGAGCGTAGCTTCGTACACATCTCAACATGTGTCAAAAGCATTAACATAAGAAGTTCGTAGGCATCAGGAAAAATACATCAGCATATTGCATAGGTTTTCACACCTATATTTCATTATCTAAGCATCTCAAGTAGGGCCACCAATGTAAGCTTACTCTTCAGCTCAACTGTCTCGTCAAAGCATCGTGGTGGGGGCGGGGTAAACATGTCGTCGATCCACACTGCCCTACCGGACCCCTGCACTAGGTACTCGGCAGTTACATTGCGCACCGAACATGCATGCTTCCATCCACATAGCGCTGATCACAAGGTACTCATGATATCTACATACAATACCAAAAACTTCCTCCCTATCCTTTCCTCGTTACGTGTCTTGCTCCTTCTCACATCTTCCCTCTACAATCACATCTCATCATGAGGTCTTCCACTCCTCCACCCTCTAGTACTCGCCCTTCCAACCCATCTCTCCAATTCCTCCCCGAGGAACTCCTAGATCGTATCTTGTACTTCACCGATGATGCCACAATCCACGCCCTAACACTCGTTTCAAAAACCCTAAATCGCATCGCAACTCCATATCTCTACACACACATCACCCTCACCCCATCCTCCCTGCCCTATCTTCGTCCGCTCGCCGTACTCCTCTGGACATCAACTAAGCACGCGTCCCTCGTCCAGTCCTTTTCTGTTCGAAAAGCCTACGGGCAGAATTTACTTCCGTGGCCCGATCATCCGGGAGTCGATTTAGAGGCGGTGATTAGGAGCCAGGTGAACAGGTATGTGGAGATGAGCGAGAGGGATAAGTGGTTCAAGAGAGTGAGGATCGAGGGCGAGGTTGTGGGTGTGTGTAGTTTGTTGTTGAGGGGGTTGGAGGGATGTGAGAGGATGGAGTTTGATGGGTGGAGTTTGGTGGATCCGAGGAGGGAGAGGGATGGGGAGGTGCAGTGAAGGGATGTTGGAGGATGCCATAACTTTCCTGGCGCAAAATCGATGTCGTATCGCGGAACGAGTCTTGACTAGAGTGAACTCGCCCGCATCGATTGAATGCAAGTTGCCGCATGTTGGGGTCGAAGGGCCATCGACGACTCATCAAAATTGACTTTCGAGGCAAGAAGTAGGAGTGAAAGCACCAAGAGGAGCAAGCCAGGACTAGTATGATAGACCAGCAAGTATGACTGGTCGGGTAGCAAACGACTAGTCCGCGCTCCCCTTCGATAAGTTTCTCCGCAGCTCTCTCCCACAATCATTACAGCGATCCAGAAACATCAACTGGACCAGCTCCAAACATGGCGCCCTCGCCAGACAACACACTCCTTGTAAGCAAGTTCTCCTTACTCTGGATAGACGATCGCTGATAGATTTGCTAGATGAACGACCTGCAAATCTCGAGAACGACGGCGAAGAAGTTGCTCAGATCTGCTGGTGGAGACGTCGAACAGGCAATGGAGAACGCATTCCATGCCCCGAACTCACCTAAACGAATTTCAGCCACGACGGTACCATCGATGGTGCTGAAGAAACCGCTCAGAGCTGCTGGTGGAGATATTGAGAAAGCGACGGAGAAACCAACTCATACCTCGATATCACCCACGCCTATTACACCCACGAGAATGGCATCGACAACGAAGGCCGGCAAGACATCTGATCCACATCCTTGGCCTCCTTCCAAGGTTTCTAGCGTCGATGGAGACCTTACCTTTCTCAGATCTGGAGTGAAGGCGCAGCGCGAAGCGATTTTCGGGCAAGATGCTGCGACGAGGCCGCCGACGACGACAAGAAAGAAAGAAAGGTTCACATCCTATCTGAGGCGGATGGGTATGAAACCTGGTGCTGGAGAAATGGATTCTCAGGACGCTCCGCTCCGAAAGCTGTTAGCTGAGAAGCTTGGAACGGAAGCTATCAATGCTTGGAAAGAGCCACGCAAACCAGGCCTAATCCGTAACATGGGCTCTTGCAAGACCATGTATCTTACCCCGCAAACCGCAAGGAAATTCGAACAACGAAGAAGAGAATATGATGAAGACTTAGTCCCATACACCAAAGTCCAAACACTTTTGAGACACGCGATACTCCGACAGAATACGAGAAAGTGGAGTTTGCGCTGAGGACTCAGCAGACGCTGGCTGAGTCCCCCGGTTTGGACGCCGTGGCAGAGGATGCCACCGACGCGCAACTTGAGGCACAGGTGGACTTCAATAAGATGTTTAAAAAGGAATGGGCGGAAACTCTAAAGACTACCGAGACCGCGAGTCTTATGGGCCTTCCTGGGGATATGTCTAGTTGGGACACACTTCTTCAGCCAGCTGTATCAGCACCAGCTCCGCCGAACCTCATTTCTTCAGCACCCACACATGTGGACGCTGCCTTGAAAGAGTCTAAGGCCCACCCTGCGCCCGATACTACGATTGTTTCTTCTGCTCAGCCTCGCTCCGACACTTTTGCGACTGCCCCTAAGCCATTAGTTCAAGTATCTGCTGCCACGGACAAAGGTCTCATCTATCTGAGCACTACCAATCCTATCAGTCAGCACATGAACGAGCATATCAAGGAATCATGGGAACAAGAGGTCGGGAAGCTTTCTAAACAATCAGCATCGCCAACACCAGCACCATCAACTCGTTCTCGGCCGTCTGCTTTGGAACCAACACCGGCACGTCCAGCTCCATACAAATCGATCTACTCTCCACCAACACCCGTACAGCCTCTTCGGGCCCCTGCACCCGACACCACAATTCCATCTACAACCTACACTTTGTTTCAGAGCATCTCGATGGCCGACACACGCGAGGAGACCGAGGAGACTTTCGACACCCTAGAAGCCGCGAAAGAAGAAATTACCAGCCTCGGAAAACTCCACTGCCGTGTAAAATGGAGGAAGACCGAGCAGGGCAAACTGGTAAGGGTGGTTCCATCGTACTCGCAACCCAAGGATGCTCGGGGTATGGGATTCGGAATTACAGATAATGGCAAGGCGGGGAGGTGGGAGGTCAAGGTGTGGATCAATATCAATAACGGAGAAGAGAAGAAGGAGAATGTCCAGGTGAGAGATAAGGAGAAAGTGGATAAGGGTGAGGTGGCAGGAAAAAGCTGAAGTCGTCAGGGGTTTGAAAACGGAGAAGATGGAGATTAAGGTATGGATTGATTATTTGAGGAACGGCGAAAGAAAACGGCAAGGACAAGAAACTGGATGGCGAAAAGGAGGTGAACACGGGGAATAGGTCGAAAGTACCTTGCACAGCCAAGTCCTCACGTTGAGTTGTATCTCTTGAGTCTGGAAGAAACCGGGGCATAGCCACGCTCAAGAGGACGATTACGAAAGTACATTTCACGACCGACGGATACCTGTAAAGCGTAAGAATAACGTTAAACATTCGTGTTCCCCGAACCTATAAAGTCCAAAATAGCACTCCAGCACATCCCTCCTCAACTCACACACTCACTGTCGCCTCAAGCTCACTATTTTTGACTTCCACACTTAGCTCTTCGCGTGCGGCGGTCAACACATCCAAGGCAGTATTAACTGCACCACCTGGCGTCACGGCGTCACGGCGTCGCGATCGGCGGTGCAGCCCTCACGCTGTCGTTGCTGGGCCCAGCGGGCGCAGAGAAGTCTTAAGGGTATGTGAACTTTGGCGTTGTCATCGGGTTGGAGACTGGACATGGTCGTGAAACGGTGGAGGGAGCGTTTGGGAATTGCTGGAGACGTCATTGTGCGATCTTTGAGTGCTTTGGGGCTTGCTGGGCTGAGCTTGCTGCTGGGTCATGGGATGGGGTGCTTGATTTTGGAAGAGAGTCCAAGGAGGTATGATTGCGCTGTCAAAGTTTCCGGGATGGACATGTAGACCAATCATTTCTCAGCTGTCATGGCGGTGTGCATGTCGTATATGCTCGGGCGTGGTACAGCTGTCGTGTGAACATTAGGTCGTGGGTCATATCTTCTTTGGAGTGAAATGACATGGTTTGCCACCGAAAATTACGATGCGTGAGGCTTGAAAGATCTGGCGGAACACTTTGTTATTGTCGTGGCTGCCTTGGAATTACGAACGGTGGTAGTGGAATGGGATAGAGAATACAACGAAGCTAGTGACGGTCCATGGCTATGTTGTCAGAAGTGGGGTGCATTCCGACGCATTTAGGCCCAAGTCGACGTCGAAATGCTAGTTTTGATGATAAGATTGATTGGGGCCCAATACACAAACATAGCACAACCCATTCTGAGCACTTTGTTCTTCTTGCCCTCTTATTCTCTATCATGACTTGCCGTATGGATCGCCCGGTTTTCGCGCATACACAACGATTCTGCTTTCACATTAGCCACGCCTATGATAGCCATTCGATCGAGAGAAGAAGAACTTACACGGGCCAATAAGTATGACATCCGGGATCCTTCAATTCGCTCCTAACCTTCGCCAGCAGAATTTTCAACTCATCCAAACTCCACCCCGCATAAAACGTATACAATCTCAAACTCAGCCCTTCAATGCCCTCCAACATCGCACTCAACTGTAGCAGCCCCGCGTTCCTCAGCCTCTTATCGCGCGCCCACGGTCCAATAGGGAGCTTGTACTCAAGGACTTGGCAGTCGACGAAGCCGGCGCGGGCGAGGCTGGATGTTAAGAAGGAGACGCTGGTGCGGAGGTTCAGGCCGGCCTTTTTACCGGCGAGACCTTGCTCGGCGCACCAGGTTATGAAGGAGGTGCCCGGGTTGCGCGAGGTGGGTTGGACGATGCCCATGTAGTCCATTTCTTGGAGCTCGATGTAGCCGCCTGGTTTGGTGTGGCTGGGGGAAGTCAGCATGGGCACAGACATGTATGGGAAAGAATATGTACCGAAATGCTTGTGAGAAGAGCTTGTCCCAGTCTGGGTGTGTGTTGTTAGATGAGTGATGATTTTGGTGAGAGGGCATGGTACCTCTTATGCAACCTGTCATGGTGCGCATGTGTACTAGGTCGAAGAAGTCCTCGTCCCATGTCCATAAGTCTTCTGCGTTGTCAATCTCGAATTTGACGTTTGGTGGTACCCTGCATATACTTATCAGCACGTCGCATCTCTTCTCATCGATTCACATACCAGTTCGGTTGTATTGGACTCAGATCCGTTGCAGTCACTGTGCTATTAGCCTGTGCCCCTAGTCACGTGGAGCGATTGAACACACCCGTTGCGCCGGGATATTGCTCGCCCGCATCCATCGCCCATATGCCTGTCCCAGTTCCAATGTCGAGGATTTCCTGCGGGTCCTTCAAAGGTGCGAACACCACCCGGTCACTAAAGACCATTTGGAGAGATGCATATTTAATATCTAGACGGTCCTGTTCTTGTTCATCATCTGGAAACATGTAGATCCCATCTTGGTACGCATGGTACCGTCTTCCATTCTCAT
Source organism: Setomelanomma holmii (assembly GCA_010015745.1). Taxonomy (NCBI): domain Eukaryota; kingdom Fungi; phylum Ascomycota; class Dothideomycetes; order Pleosporales; family Phaeosphaeriaceae; genus Setomelanomma; species Setomelanomma holmii. The sequence goes on from ML978275.1 coordinate 59,256, forward strand.
AGCGCCCTCGCATGATACTCGAGGTAAGCGATGCAGTCTCTGATGCGACGTCCCCGTACGCGGAGTCTGCATCATCAGATGCTGGATCGACTGTGTCGCCACCTGGCGCGGTTTGCAGCACAATGTGTGGTTCGTCTTGACTTTCATTCGTCGACATGACTGCTCGCTTGTTGGAGTGTGCTCCACCTGCTACACGCTTGATGAAGTCGATTCTGGACTATGCACTCGGCTCTTGTACCCGAATCAGCCGAGCTCTTTGCAACCCAACTCTGTTCCTGCCACTTTCAGTCAATTACGCGGTCCACGGTGGGTGTTAGTTGTGCTAACGCAATTGTTGTAAAGTTATGTGAGATGGAGATGAGCAGTCCTTGGAGGGTCGTGGAGTCTCGCCCGTCTCCGCACAGAACTAACGTCCAGACCCGGTCCATATCTTGACGTGCTCAAGCAAGCACGCGACGGGCCAGGATACGAGGGCCCGTTAGTCGCTTGAAGGCGCATAAGAGGCGAATGGACGGGCCAACCGCGAATGTCTCGACGTTCCAGTAAATTGGCGCCTACAGTGCAGAACGAAAAGATTGTCTTGCGTGGCGTGAGGCAGAGGCGCTTGGGTGCGTGCGCCCGAGAGCGTTTCCTGTGAACCAACATCGAAAGCAGCCTTTACGAGACAGATTTGGTATGCGATGCGATAAGGATCTGGTTACAAGCACGAGACGGGTCGGCGATTGAGAAGAAAGCCGTTGTTGCAAGCAAATATGACGCCAATCTTCGTGTCACAAAGGACGGTTGCTTGCCGTGACTTTAATATGACCAGGGCAGCAGCTGTGCCACACGATTGCATACATCTCGCATGCCATGTCACACAGCATCTGAACCTGACCATCGGTCCCAGCTCCACTGCGCATCGCTCGAACGGTATCAACACGTCTCGATCTCCAAATCTGCCGAGCCGTCACGGTTGGACCCCGCGGCACGATGAGCGGAACACCCCACCAAAACATCGAACTGCGCATGCCACAAAGGCACGCTAGCCTCATACCATGGAGCTCTAACACCCTTGGCCGCTGCATGGCCATTTGGAAGCGACAAGCGACACCATGTCTTCTACTGCGCAGGGAAAAGTCTTGTAGAGACACTACGTTGCGCATCTACAGCCTTGACTCGGCTGCAACCTCTGCAACATGACGAACAATGGCACAAAGGACATGCACGTCCTGATAGTGGGAGCTGGTACGTGCCATTGCGGATGTAGACGGGCAGTCGAGCTTCCATGAGCTGATCAATTGCCAGGAACAAGTGGCCTACTCATCGCGCAAGGCTTGAAGAAGGTGACCAGCCAGCCTTAACTCTCCCTGCCATCATTCCTAACACTACCTAGGCTTCAGTCCCCTTTACCATCTTCGAGTCCGAAAGCACCAGCACATATCAAACCCGTCCGCGAGAATGGGGCATGACCCTGCACTGGGGCAGCTCCCACATCCAGTCCTGCCTCCCCGATGACCTCGTCGCCCGCTTCAGCGAAGCCTACGCCGATCCAGCGCAAGACCCAAACGCAACCACCGGTTTGCCCATCTACAATGGCAAGACAGGCGAGATCATCATGGAGATGGCCGCCGACAAGCCATGTCGCGTCAGTCGCAAGAAGATGCGCAATTTGTTCAGCGAAGGGCTCGACGTACAATACGGCAAGGAGCTCAAGAGCGCCGAGGTGGGCATGAACGGCAAGGTCAAGATTGAATTCGCAGATGGCACGAGTGCGACAGGCGAGGTGCTTGTTGGCTGCGACGGGGCAAAGTCGCGCGTCCGGACAAGCATATGTGGGCCTGAAGTCGCAAAGTTGACAGACGTACCCGTCAGCATGTTTAATTTCCCGTACAAGTTTGATGCAGAGCTGGCAAAGAGAATACGTGATATGAACAAGCTCTTCATAACGAGCATACATCCGGACCATGGGACTATGTTTTGGCTATCAAGTACGTCTTCTCCCCGTCTCTTGACTTCACAGCCAACACCAAAGCAGTCCAAGACGTACCCGACCCCAACAACCCTTCAACTTGGACCTTTCAGGTCCTACAGTCCTGGGTCGACGACACAGTCCCCAGCTCCGTCGACCTATCAACCTTCGGAGGCCGCATGGCTTTCTTTAAACAGCGCTCCGAAGAATGGGCCGAGCCATGGCGTTCTGCTGGCCGCGCCGTAGCCGCAGATACCAAGCTGCCCCTCGACAAAGGCACGTACTGGGAGAAGAGCACGAAGTGGGATAATCGGGCTGGACGCATGACGCTGTGTGGTGATGCGGCGCATCCTATGACGCCGCATCGGGGTCAGGGGCTAAATAATGCGTTGCAGGATTCTGCGAATTTCGTGGCTGCGATTGGAAAAGTACAAAGCGGCAAGAAGAGTTTACAGGAAGCGGTGGAAGAGTACGATGCAGAAGTGCTGGAGAGGGGAACACTGGAGATGCAGATTAGTCTCAAACAGACGCTGTTTGTACATAATTGGGAGACGTTAATGCAGAGTCCGATGGTGAAGATGGGCATGCACCAGGCGAAGAAGGAGCACGCGGTGGGGGCGTGAGGTCGGACGGGAGGCATGGGACGGGAGCCCTTACGATGGAGACTTGACAGTAAAAGCAGCTCCAAAGAAAAGCACTATCAAAGACATGTAGCCCATACCCGCCCCAGTCACGCTTTCATATGCACACCATATTTCTCATCAAGCAGACTTCGATGGTGCTCGATGCCGTCATATCCGTGGTGTCGCAATGCCGGTGATGCCATGCTTCCAAGATTCGCCACTCAGCGCCAAGTAGCGCCCAGCGCTCGGCCACGTCAGGCAAGAAATCAACAGCCGTCGCCGTAGCAACCAACGAGCCGCGCAGCCTCACCCGCAGCGGACGTGAATGTACATATTCGCTACCGGATTTTAATGTCTCTAGGCGCAACTATTGTATCATGGATATACGGCTTATCTCATCTTGATCTTCGAGACATCACACCACATTCCAACCCCGCATTCCTGGACCACGCATCGCCACATTGCTGAACCCTCGAGCTGATGCCCAGCGACTCGGACCGCGACCCGTCGCGGCGGCGACCACATGGCGAGGAGCGGAGACGGAGAAGAGAGTCGCATGGCGATCAGGATCCTGAGCGGCGGCGGCGCAGAGAGTCGCGTGGCGAGCACACCCCATATGAGCACGATGGACGCCGAAGAAGAGGACACCGCGCAACCGACTCGCAGGGCGATTTGCTACCGAGACCACCTCGTCAAGCACGGCAGAGCGATGCAGAGCAGCAAAGCCCGAGTTCGCGCAAAGTGCGACAGTCGCGGCGCAATTCCACAACCGATGGCAGCGGCAGCAGAAGCCGCGGTTCTGCGCAGTTGAGCTTGGATGCGCTGGCGAAGTTGGACAAGGTCAACGCAAAAAAAGCCGGCGGATGGGGCTCCTACGACTATGACGACGAGTATCTGAGGGAAGTGCGCAAGAAGGAGAAGAACCTTGAGAAGGATCGGATAAAGGGTGAACGAGCTGAAAAGAAGAAAGAGAAGCGCGAAGAGGAGAACATGAGGCGCGCAGTCGAAAGTGATGCTGTAGTACAAGAAGAAAAGGCCAGGAAGAGACGAGAAGAGGGGCGGAAAGCAAGGGAGAGTCAGCAAAAACCACGCACAGATGACGAACTGGAGAAGAGACGGGGCGCATATACTGAAGACGAGCGAGAGGAGCGAAGACGCAGACACGAGTCAAAATACACGCCGTCAGAGCGTGAGGAGAAGAAGGAACGGAGACGGAAAGAGAAGCAGCACAGAACAGAGCAGAAGAAACGGCGTGTCATCAGCGGCCCGCTGGCAGAAGAGGGGGGCATTGCGGACGATGAGTATCAGTACATGATGGAGAAGCGGGGTGGTGGAGGCCCTCCAACAGTGTACTCTGAAGAGCAGCTGGCAAAGAGAAAGAAGTGGAAGCGCATAGCGATTGGTGTTATAGCAGTCCTTCTTCTGCTTGCCATCATCATTCCTGTCGCTGTCATGTTATCGAACAAGAAGAGTAGCAGTAGCTCCTCTGGCAATGCTGCAGCAGGAGCTTCGCCCAAGACGAGCAACTTAGACGGCAAGGATCGAAATAGCGTGCCCAAGGAAGATCAAGGCACCATATACGATCCATGGTCCTGGTTCGACACCGAAGACTTCAATGTCACTTACACCAAAGAGACCGTCGGTGGCCTGCCCATCATCGGCCTCAACTCTACCTGGAACGACGACGTTCAAGCGAATCCACAGGCTCCCAATCTCCAAGACCAGTTTCAGTATGGCAAGCAGCCCATTCGGGGCGTCAATGTCGGCGGCTGGCTCAACATCGAGCCCTTCATCACGCCTTCGTTCTTCGAGAACTTTGGCTCCAAGGACGGCGTCGTAGACGAATGGACACTCCTGACCAAACTCGGCCCCACGACTGCAAAATCCACAATGGAGAAACACTACAGCGCCTTTATCACAAAGCAGACCTTTGCCGACATCCGTGCCGCTGGCATGGACCACGTCCGCTTTCCCTTTGGTTATTGGATCGTGCAGACCTACGACGGCGACCCATACATCCCGCAAGTCTCGTGGCGCTATCTCCTGCGTGGCATTGAATACTGCCGCCAGAACGGCCTTCGCGTGAATCTCGATCTCCACGGCGCCCCTGGGTCGCAAAACGGATGGAATCATTCTGGCCGCCAGGGCGTCATAGGCTGGCTCAACGGCACAGACGGTGACTTGAATGCCCAGCGCACACTAGATATCCACCACAAACTCTCTGTCTTCTTCGCCCAGCCGCGTTATAAGAACGTAGTCACCATGTACGGCCTGGTCAACGAGCCTCGCAATGTCGAGCTTGATACCAGCAAAGTAATAGCTTGGAGTCAAAAAGCCATCACACAGATCCGAAACGACAACATCACCGCCGTGATCGTGTTTGGCGACGGATTCATGGGGCTCGATAACTGGCAAGGTAAACTCCAGGGGAACAAAAACCTCTTACTCGACGTCCATCAATACGTGATTTTCAACATCGACCAACTCAGTCTCAAGCACCGCGATAAACTCAACTTCGCATGCGCCGCATGGACAAAACAATCCCAACGCAGCATGGACACTGCAACAGGCTTCGGGCCAACAATGTGCGGCGAATGGTCCCAAGCAGACACAGACTGCACACAATACATCAACAACGTCGCAACCGGCACACGCTGGGAAGGCACATTCAACACCGGCAACACGTCCACATCCGTGCTCGTCCCACAATGCCCTTTGAAAACCAGCGCATGTTCATGCGACAAAGCCAACGCGGACCCATCTACATACTCCGACACGTACAAGAAGTGGCTCTACCAGTTTGGCATTGCGCAAATGGATAGTTTTGAAGCCGGCTGGGGCTGGTTTTACTGGACGTGGGAGACGGAAAAGGCGACGCAGTGGAGTTATAGGAGGGGTATGGCAGCGGGTATACTGCCCAAGAAGGCGTATGATAGGGATTGGAAGTGTCCAAGTAATGCGGCAGATTTGGATGCTTTCACGGGGCTGGAGGAGTATTATTAGAGTGGAGGAGGTGGGATGGGAGAGGCTTTGGGTACTGTGTTGTGGTTGATGAAATGATTGCATATCCTGGTGTTATCTCCGAGTCATTTTGTTCAATTACTATCAAGTCTTGTTGTATCTGCCCCATGTACCGTGCTCGCACGACTTTATCTACACCTGATCCGCACGCTATATCATCATCATATATCTCCATTTATACAACCACAATCACAATCACTGGCAATGCTAATCCATCCCACTGCGAACCCCATCCTCTCAGCCATCCAGTCTGCCCTCTCACCCTCTCGTCCATCTATAACGCACTTTCACCCCCTGTGTAAAGCCAACCATGCAATCCTCCGCGCGCGTCCACCACCTTCTCCGCCCACCACCCCTGACGGCATCTATACCGAGTCAAAGTTGAAGATAGATGTAGTACGAATCACGCCTAGTCATTTGTGTATCGACAATGGCTGCTTCCTCTAGCGATGAACGCTTCATTGAGTAGATTAGCAGAGTTACACCAGAGCGCTCCGTCACAGCTGCCTCTATTGCCAAGTACTCATCACAGCTGCCAACCGTCCTCCGTTGTACCCGAGAATTCTGGGAACATGTGCATCCTGTCCACTACAGAAGATCGTGCAAGCCGGATGTATTGATGTGTTCGCCTCAAGATCGCCCCATTACTCACGATACCTATTGGTAGAGTATGGTGAAGAGATGATGCCCAAGTGCTTCGAGCCTGTTGGTAACGACTCCACCTTTGCAAATCTGCCGACAGCTGTTGCTCGTTCCGGGTCATGATGAGACCCCTGCGTGTAATTGTGGGATCGCCGCAGCCACCTGTTCGCCTCCATCGGTCCTGGTGAATGACATCACAGCATGTGCAACTGCTTATCTTCAATCGTAGCATGGCCGTGATATCTCCGGAGATGTGAACATTGTGATGATGCATTTACACTGTGTGGTATCATTGCTGGGAGGACAAGATGGTTGTCGTGGTGATGCATTCGCATTGCATGGTATTATTGCTAGGAGTACAGGACGAATGCGCAATACTCCTCCCATAATGGTGGACTCTAGCCGTGAAGGCTTACCCGTGCCCTCTAGCCTTGCGGGTCACTGTGGCCGTGTAATCATTACGGTCTCTATGCTGGTATCAAAATCAGATATGCCGCCCGTGAAAACATGCCTGCGGATCCGCGGAACTGATTAGAGCGACAGAGTGCGCGGAGCAACAATCCTTGCGGAAGTGGTGGAACATCGGAGATGTCGATGTAAGAACTTCTTCTGGTGGCTCAAGACGTGGTGACCGCATTTGAAGACCCGGGCGCATCGGCGGTTTCTTTCTCCTTGCCCTTGTCTGCTTGCTTCTTCTCGTCGTCGCTGTACAGACCGTGCTCGTAGATGTAGTCGACGACCTTGTCGGGAATGTAGTAGCGAATGCTCTTCCCCCGCTTGCGGAACAGTCGAATCTTGGTGGATGAGACGTCGTTCTGGATGAGTTGCGGGATAACACGGATGTTGTCCCTGTATTGCTGAAGGCTGACAAGCGCGTCATCTGCGGCTGATTAGTTAGAGTGTACACCATGCGTCTGAAATCAACATACCGATATCGGTGCCGCTACGCTCCAAGATGAAAGCGCCATAGTGACCCAAGATCCTGCTCAAATCCTCGCTGGCCCATAGCCCTGGCGTGCTCATGGTTTGAATGAGATCAGCACCCGCAAGCAATGCAACATGAATGCGCTTCTTCTTGCCATTCGAATCCTGGATGCCGCCCATAACCTCGTTTAGCTCGTAGTCGAAGTGATCCAGGACCTTTACGGTCGGGAGGTACTCCCTGTGCAGCGGCTCCCACGGGTCAACGCCGATCCAGGATGAGCTATCCTCTACTGCGATCCGCGTCATGTTGATTCTGTGTTGCGCCGACGCAAGTCCGGCCTTCTTGTACGCATCGCCGACTGGGCTGAAGAATCCGCCTACGACCTCAAAGTCGGTCTCGAACTCGCAGTAGTCGGCCGCCTCTTCGAACATGCGCAGGTGTAGATTCGTCGGTGGTGAGAATGAGCCGCATGATACCAGGACCAGCGGCTGCGTGCCAGGTTTGGAGAGGCTCTTCTTCAGCCTGTTTGCAGGGAACCTGTAGTTTTCGAGTGTCATGATTTCAGTGCTGTTCAGGCCGGCGTCGAGGAGGATGTCGGAGTTGGCTGTGGTGCTCATAGTGACGGTGTGTTCGAGACGTAGGGCGGTGGGAGCGCGGAGATCGAGAGGCAGCCACCCTCTGGTGACTTTTAGGCCGTTGATGGACAAAGGCGTGGGGAGTGAGCGGCGTGGGGTGGAAGGATAGGCAGCTGTATGTTGTGCGACGATGCTGCGGGGTAAGGTTAGTCGACGACGGAGGGAAATCATGGAAGTGAGTGCTTACGGGTGGTCGGAGAGAAACCCGCTAGGATAGATGGTGAATAGTTGGTTGGATTACTAAGGTTATGACGCGGGGCAGGCGGAAGACGGAGGTTGCCGGGCGGTCAATGTTTGCGGCGGGCTGTGTAAGGTCTGCTGGGCCTAGTGTGAGGTAGATCTGGGAGAGTGAATTGGAAGGACGAAGGGAAGAGACGGGCGACATTATGTAGACTACCAGGCATCCGCTTCGCTGCCTAAGCGGGTGAGTGGCCCAGCACGCTTCTGGTAGGAAACCTTTGCCGAAGCCATGTCTCGAACACGCGCACGCACCAATCTCCGCAATCCCCGGCTGTCGCAGCTGCAGAAAATCGTGCAGCTGCAGGCGAACACTTCTGCGTCGGCGCATTCGCCGTTTATTCTGCATGTTGCAACGCATGCATGCGCAGTCAAAGCACGCATGGGAGCGCGGCTTCGGAGCTCTCCCACGCTGACTTTGCCATGTCCATGCGGCTCGTCATCCCATTACCCGAGCACGCGGGATGTATTGCCGGCGACCTGGCTAGGATATCCCTCAAGCGACAGACGCAGCAAAGACGGAATGCGACTTGTCTCGCATGGCTTAGTCATCAACAGAGGCTGTGACTCTGCTGGCGAGAGTCTAGCATCGATAGTGGGGATCACAGACCTGCCACCGGCTCGTCTCGATTGCAACGCTATCTTTCTGTGGTAAGCGGTCCGCCTCGAGAATAGGCAACCTTGGTGGAATGTGAGCTTCGTAGCACGCAACATCCGCACATTATCGAGGTCGGTGGCTGGGTGGGGTGTTTCCGCGCCCCTGTACATGGGTGTTGTTTCGTGCAAGCAGAGCCTCACAGCTTTGTCTTGTGTATCACAACTCGAGAATAATGCTTTCGCAGATTTACTCTAAGTACCAAACGAATGATTGCTCATCTATCTCGATACAATCGTCTTGATCTTCTATATCTGGGAATATCTTGCTTGATTGAAACACGGTGGCCAGTCTTGTGTTGCAAAAGTCAATGGCAGAAACTCTTCGCTGTCATGTAGACATTCTGAGCACTCGATGGGCAAAGTGATGCCTCCGAAGTCGCGCCCTGTCTGTCTCAAAGGATCAAGTACCGGTAAGCTAGATGATTCTGGGAAAGGTCATCGACCGGAAGCGGTGCATGGGAGGATGGGCTTGGCATTGAGGATCAAGTTACGATATGCGAGCGGCAGCAGTATAGCAAGAAGCGTATAGTAGAGAAAGAGGGATGTGACGAAGGGACACATCACAGCAGCTTCTCGAACTCGATTGTGCCAATGTGAGTGAGAAGGGGAGTCCCATCGGAGCAGACGTGGACCACGGAAGGCGTTATCGATAAGCACGTCAACTACTGGCTCCTCCACCGCGCCATCTTCTGAGCAGTATCAACGCCATCTTTAATTCCAACGTCTTGCTACTGCACTCATCTGCACCCACTGCCACATTATCCACGAAGCACGCTCATTTGCCACGCAGCAGCCCTTTCACCGGCTGCTCACTGCTCCTTTGTGTTTGCATACTCACTCGCTTGGTCACGCCCATGGCACGGGCTTGATGGCATCTCGTGAAAGTCGTCACGACCTCCGCCGCGACAGCAGGTACGAATAATTTCCCTGCTCATTCTCCGCCGCGGCAGCAAACCCTCACACCGCGCCCATCGCCCCAACTGCTGCGGTTCTCAATCTCCTCTTACTTTACTCGTTCGGCAGCGCTGCGACACCCTCCGCTGGGGCCACAGTCTGACCGAGCTTTCGATTGTCGATTTTCAAGCGTGCATTTAGAATCAGTCCCAGAATCTCATGACGTCCAGAGTGACCCGCTCAGCCGCGAGGCGATCCGCAGGCTCAGCCAACGACGAGCCGCCCAATCCCCCGCCCCCATCAGCTCCAACGCAAGCCCCATCACGCCCGCCCCCTGCCTCAACCCGCAAGAGAAAGGGTGCTCAGCGCGAATCGAGCCCAGAGCAGCCGCCCGAGACTGTAGAGGCACCGCCAGCTCGCAGCGGTCGTGCTAAGCGCACCAAATTCGACCCTCCAGAGGCGCCTACGCGCTCTAAGAAGTCCAAGGGCAAAGCCGTCATGTCTTCGCCTGAGTTTGTACACATTGACTCGCTACAAGACGCTGGACTAACGATAGACAGCCAGCCTACTGAGCCCATGGACGAGAAGACGAGTACCCCAGCACCGTCATCCACACGCCGCAAGAGCAGCCGTAAGAACGGCGCTGACAGCTCACGACGACAAGCAAAGCCCGCGAACAACGACAACGACCCAGACGCACCTTCCACATCACGACGTAGCTCCCGAAAGTCGAATAAGGCAGACGAAGATGCGACAATGGACGATGCGCCTGCAAACAAGACTGAAGACGATGCACCGTCACCTGGCGACGAGCAGACGAGCATGGACGAGGATGGCGCTCGACGCTACGACGAAGAGGACGACGATGACGACGATCCATTCACATCTGGTTTCCTCGGCCGCAATCCGCACACCCTATCGGCCTTGAGGCAGCTCACTGGCATGATGGCAGGCACGACCCAGCGTTTGAGGGGCATTCTGGACCAGTTGAAATCGCCAGACATGTCGATGCAGCTCATCGCTTTGCAAGAGCTGTCGGAGGTGCTTCTCATCTCGACTGAAGACAATTTGGCAGGCCACTTTTCACCCGACGCATATGTGAAGGAATTGGTCAAGCTCATGCAGCCAAACGACTTCACCGGCGAGGAGAACCCAGAAGTCATGCTGCTCGCTTGCCGATGTCTGGCGAATCTGATGGAGGCCTTACCAGCAGCGACTGCCAATGTTGTCTACGGTGGCGCTGTGCCTGTTCTCTGTGCGAAACTGCTCGAGATTGGCTTCATCGATCTGGCCGAGCAAAGCCTCAGCACGCTTGAGAAGATCTCGGTCGAATTTCCCGCGTCCATCGTCCGAGAGGGTGGCTTGACGGCATGTCTATCATTCCTGGACTTTTTTGCGACTAGCACCCAACGCACGGCAGTCACGACTGCGGCAAATTGTTGTCGGAATATTCCAGAAGACTCGTTCGCCACCGTGCGCGATGTCATGCCCATCTTGGAGAACATTCTGAACAATAATATGGATCAGAAAGTGGTGGAGCAAGGATGCATATGCGTTACACGGATCGTACAGAGCTTCCGAAATCAGGAGAGCAAATTGGAAGAACTCATGAGCACTGGGCTGTTGAAGGCTATTTTGAGGCTCCTACTGCCAGGGACCACAAACCTCATTGGACCCAGCATACACACCATGTTCCTCCAGGTCCTTGCTTATACTGCCAAAGCCAGTCCGACGCTATCAGCAGAGCTCCTCAAGATGAATGTGGTAGACACACTCTACCAAATCTTGACTGGGGTCTCGCCGCCGAGTGGCATCGAGGACGTGGCAGCCAAGATTGACTCTGTGGTCATTATGCAAGCACTTATTCATCGACCAAAGGATCAGGTGTATGAGACGCTGAATGTCATCTGCGAGTTGCTTCCTGATCTGCCAAAAGATGGTCTCTTGTATCTTGACGACCTCTTTGATGCTGGATATCCAGGTCAGGACACCCAACCTCTATCATCGGAATCCAAGCAAACGTCCAACGAGAAGCGAGTTGAGCTCCTTGAGGGTTGCAAGCAAGAAGTTAAGCGCTTCGCAGTCATACTGCTGCCCACTTTGACAGACGCGTATTCGAGTACCGTAAACCTCGGCGTCCGAGAGAAGGTCCTTACGGCGCAACTGAAAATGCTTTCGAACCTCGATACCGATATTCTGGAAGAAGCCCTGAGATCGGTTCCGTATGCATCGTATCTGGCATCCATCTTCTCGCAGCAAGATCACCCCAGTCTGGTCACATATGCTTTGCAGGCCGCCGAACTGCTACTCAAGCGGCTAGAGCCCATCTATCGATACCAGTTCTACCGAGAGGGTGTCATCTCTGAGATCTCACACCTGGCGAACCGTCCATGCAGAACTTTGGAGGTCCGCACAAAGGAGCCACCAAAAACAACTCTCGAAGTCGAAGCTGCTGCAGACTCCGGTGCCAGTTCCAGCTCGTCGGGTGATCAGGATTTGGAACAGGAGCCTGTTGAGGATGTGGAGATTAACATGCATTCTGACGATGATGATGATGACGATGATCAAGACGAGAACCTCAATGAGAACAGCGACGACCGAGACGATGATGACGACTCAGACTCTTCGTCCTCTGATGACCGCCCAGCTCCACCCTCAGTGTCGAACATCGAAGACGTAATCACTCTTAGAGCCAAGAAGTTCATCGAGGTTCACGAGAAAGATGGCGATAAGCCCATCCGCGACAAAGCTTCTGCGGTCCTAGACGATCTCAAATCTCTCGCAAAGGACATTCGAGCATGCATGCAAGAAGGGTCATTTGGCAAATGCTTTGAGCAGTTCACACGACTCGCGACCTATTTCGAGGGCGACGCACTGGAGAGCATCACTAGCTATGAGCTCAAGTCGTCCAAGATTGTGGACGTACTTTTGGATGTATTCTCCACTTCGGCGTCTGTACATGGCGTAGACCCACGCTCAATCTTTCTAGAAGTATTCATGGGTGGAAACGGCCAGACCAAGGTCAAGACTGCCATCAGCGCTTCACCCGCAACACCATTCAGCATCCTGGTCAACAAGCTGCAGGACCTTCTGAGCCGCTCAGAGCACTTTGAAGTATTTACTGTTCACCAGCATGCATATGACGGTCGAGGCAGCGCAACCTCCATGCTCGCCAAGCAACTTCGGTTGAAGCTCGTCGCAGATGACGACTCTGGCATACCGAAGTCGTACCGAAACATCATGGTCTCGATACACGCTATTGCAACGTTCAAAGCACTGGATGACTATCTGCGGCCGCGTATTAGCGCTGCAGAGCGACCACGGAGTTCACGAACACGGGAGCAATTCGCAGCATATGCTCAAGCTCTTGCTGAGGGTCGTGCACCACTGCCACCTCATACACCAAGTGATTCCGCCACACGACCATCTAAGAAGCATTCAAAGTCAAAAAGCAGCACTAGCGACTCATCTCAGCCGGGACCTAGCTCAGCCTCGCGTGAAAAGACGCGCCGGTCCAGCAGACGTCAGCAGAATCAGCTCCCTCCTCCGCCACCACCGCCTCCAGTTCTGCCTCGCTCGAACGAAAGCCAAGACCCAATAGAGTGTGCTGATGAAGAACGCCTGTCCGACCAGGAGTCTTTGGACGAGGCGAGCGCCTTGAACGCCATTGTCGATGATCTGGAAGACGATCTAGATGATGACGTACCAGACCCATCCGCCGTGAGTGTGGAAGTTGCCCCGACGGGCAAGGCTACCGCTCGCAAGGAGGATGGTACACGTATTGCGACTCCAGTACAAGGAACGCCACTGGCCAAACCTCCATCGGAGATGCGGACCCCCACTTCACGACTCTCCGCCCTGCTACAGGACTCGGCTCTACAACGAAGTCTAGGAAATGCTGCGAGTGCGCTGTCTTATGCTGCCGCAGTTCAGTCGACCCCTCAAGATTGGCACATTGAGTTCAGTGTACATGATCAGCCTCTCTCGAACGAGACTACTATCTATCGCGCAGTACATTTTAGTCAATCACAGCCACCAGAGACCACACATCGCACTGTGTGGAACGCGATCCATACTATCAAGTTCAAGCGTGTGCAAGGTCCGCCTCCAGCCGAGCCGACTGGGCTCACTCCTCCTCCAGAGTCTGCTTCTGAAGCATCAGGGATGCCGGCATCACTTGATCAACATCCTGTGACATCTAGCATCCTTCGTCTGCTGAGCACGCTGCATGGACTAAATGCCCACCTTGACAATATTCTCTCCGACAACAGGGAGCAAATCAAGCGAAACGCAGAGCCGCTGTCGCAATTCGTCAATACGAAATTGACTGCCAAGCTCAACCGTCAGCTGGAAGAACCATTGATAGTAGCAAGCAACTGTCTGCCAAGCTGGAGCGAAGATCTGGCACGCTTTTATCCTTTCCTCTTTCCCTTCGAGACGCGACATCTGTTCCTGCAGTCCACCTCATTTGGCTATTCCCGGTCTATGACCCGATGGCAGAACTCGCAACCGGCCAATGACTCTCGGCGCGACCGTCATCGCGATGAGCGACCATTCCTTGGTCGTCTTCAACGCCAGAAAGTGCGCATCTCACGTCAGCGAATTCTCGAGTCGGCCATGAAGGTGATGCAGCTATACGGACACTCTGCCAGCGTGCTGGAGGTGGAGTATTTCGAAGAGGTTGGCACTGGGCTAGGCCCAACACTGGAGTTTTACTCCACAGTCTCTAGGGAGTTCTCAAAGAAGAAGCTCAAGCTTTGGAGGGAGAACGAGTCCACCGACGACAGCGAGTATGCCTTCGGCAAGCGCGGATTGTTCCCTGCTCCCATGAGCGTTGAGGAAGCCAAGTCGGAGAATGGCGAGCGGCGACTTGAGCTTTTCAAGGTGCTCGGCAAGTTTGTTGCGCGCTCCATGATGGACTCACGCATCATCGATGTCTCCTTCAACCCCACCTTCTTTCGAGTTGGAGATAGCAACACGACAATTCTACCTTCACTTGGGGCAATAAAATCGGTCGACCAGGATTTGGCCAAGTCGCTGAGCCTTGTGAAGCAATTCGCAGACGCCAAGAAACTGGTTGATGAGGACGGCACATGGACTGCGGCGGAGAAGGCGGAGGCGCTTCACAACATCGTCATTCAGGACTGTCGCATGGAAGATCTTGCCTTGGACTTCACTCTACCAGGGTACAGTGCTATCGAACTTATCGCCAACGGCAGTGACACGCCCGTCACTATCGAAAACGTCGATACGTACGTGGAGCGGGTTCTGGACTTCACCCTTGGGTCGGGTGTACAGCACCAGGTGGATGCTTTCAGGGCAGGATTCTCCGAGGTTTTCCCTTACTCAGCTTTGAAGGCGTTCACACCTGATGAACTGGTGATGCTATTTGGCCGGACTGACGAGGACTGGTCGCTCGAGAGTAAGTGTGCCTCTTTCGATCGGTTACTTTGTGCTAACCCCACGACAGCTCTCATGGATTCCATCAAGGCAGATCACGGCTACAACCTTGACAGCAAGAGCGTGCGCAACCTGCTTCAAACCATGAGCGCATTCACGCCACAACAGCGAAGAGACTTCTTGCAATTCATCACCGGTAGTCCAAAGCTGCCGATTGGAGGTAAGTTGCTTGTCACTACTGAGAGATGGCTCGTACTAACGCATTGCAGGCTTCAAGAACCTTACGCCCATGTTCACAGTCGTTTGCAAGCCAAGCGAACCACCCTACACATCCGACGACTATCTCCCCTCGGTCATGACATGCGTCAACTACCTCAAGATGCCCGACTACAGCTCAATCGACATTCTGCGCGAGAAAATGAGCGTCGCCATCAAGGAGGGCCAGGGCGCTTTCCACCTTTCGTAAATTGCACACTCAAGGAGTTGATGGGGCTTATCATATCTGCATCTCTATAAATGTACGCACGAGGACTTTTTAACAGCATGAAGCAATCACGGTCTGTGGGGACGATATGGGTATGCATTGCAGGTGCTACATGTTGCGTTTAATCGTGGCGCTTATTTTCGGTGGTGATGAGATGGATGCCGTGGTGGCTTTTCAACGTCCGAAATTGAATTGTTGTGAATAATACGTGCGTTGGCGTTATTGCCTTGTATGACATTATGCTTACTTTTCGAATGTGGTGTGTTGCTGCTCTGCTTGTCCATGGATGTTGTGGAAGTGCCGCAAGGTGCGATTCTGCGACACGTATCCCAATGCTACACCAGCTCGAAAATTTACAACGCAGCTACAACATTGTGCGTGGACGTAAAACTTGGGCAATCTACTGCGCTAGTGCTTATTATTGTAGATCAAACAGGACAATGGATTACATTGCACGCTCTCGCTGCTTTAATCAGTTTTACAATGACTTCTATGCGCGCAAAAGAGTCGAGAGCAATGATACGAAAATGGTCTGGTAAAGTGTGTGCAAGCGTCTGCGAAGTATTACAATCATTGTGTACTCGGCATGATGCTGCGACTACAAACAAGCAAGAACCACTTACACGTTCTATTAGTGGTAAAGAGCGGTCTGTATGGGCGTCCGGGGAAACTCTGGGTTTCGGATATATCGCAGACTGTGTAGAAAGCTCTACGCTCCTCGGTGAAACTTTGATTGAGAAGAGCAAAACAGATATATGTGAGTACGCGTTCAAGCGTACCTGACCTGTCCGGGATAGCTGAATGCACGCATATATGACGCGACGCGATTACGAGCAAGAAAGGGAGCAGCGCATGTCGCCAAACGAGTGTCATGTCTTCATCCTTTTACATCACCAACTACCACATTAACTATATACAGTAACTACTTTCGAGCGTTCTAGCTATCGTGCAAGTATCTCTCAGCCCACCGATACGTTCCGATACTCTCCAGTGCCCTCGTTCGTCATCTAATCCTCCTCCTGCGAATCAGCAAGTGCCGAGTCTGCGTTTCCTGCTGCGGTACCGCCTTGTTTCTGGGTGTTTGATCCTGTGGTAGTTTGGCCAGTTGTAATTTGACCAGTTGTAGTTTGGCCAGTTGTAGTTTGACCAGTTGTAGTTTGACCAGTTGTTGTCTGGCCAGTCGTGGTTTGACCAGTCGTGCTCTGACCAGTAGTTCCTGTCGTCCCTGTATCTACACCACATCAATACCGCTCCTCGTGCTCATTTGAACATAAAAGGAGAACTTACTCGCACCAGTACCCTTAGTCGCGCCGGTACCAACATTCCCACTTGATGGCGTGTTAGCCGCGCCAGTGCCAATGTTGCCGGTGTTTGGTGTCGTGGGCGTGTTGGCTGCGCCGGTGCCTAGGTTGCCATTGGCGGGTGTGTTGGGGGTTGCTGGTGCTTTTGAACGTCAGTGACTTCGAAATTGTAAGTGCAATAGACAGGGACTTACCAGCAGGAGCAGCTGCGCCGGGCTGGAGTTGTGTATTGGGAGTAGCAGGAGTTTGAGGTGTAGTGGGAGTGTTGGCAGCGCCAGTGCCAGTGTTGGTGTTTCCAGGTGTCGGAAAAGTGCCTAAAGCTAGAGTTTGTGAGCATATACATGGTTGTGTAGTTTCAAATTCACGCGAGGAATACTCACCAGCTGAAGCTTGCGGAGCGACGTTAGGGTCCGCGGGCGATGCAAGACCTGCACCTTGCTGAGTCTGAGTGTTCGAGCCAGTACCTTGTCATCGTAAGTTTGATACCCTGGTAAGTGGTGAAAAGAAAGGGGAATTACCCGTGCCGGTCTGGCCTTGAGTTCCGGTGAGGCCAGTCCCTTGCTGATTGGCCACGCCGGTTCCTTGCTGGTTGGCTACACCGGTACCTTGTTGATTAGCAAGGCCAGTGCCCTGTTGCGTTTGGCTGTTCGAGCCAGTCCCTGCTTATGTTAGCTAATGCATCAATGGCGAGCGGTCTCTTAGTCGCGGGCATACCGATTTGAGTGTTTTGACCAGCTTGAGTGTTACCGGTACCTGTCTGTGTGTTCTGACCAGCTTGGGTGGTCTGGCCAGTTTGTGTATTCTGACCGGCCTGAGTAGTTTGTCCAGCGCCGACTTGTCCTTGGTTACCTGCCTTGCCGGCACCCTTCTGAGTATTCGTACCACTCTGGGCAGTCTGACCATCCAACTGTCCATTGGCACCAGTTTGACTGCCACCTGCTGCCGCAGTGGCATTGTTCGCGTTTCCAGCACCTAGATTTCCGGCATTATTCTTGCCCTTCGCGGCATTCGCATTGGCTTTCCCCTTCCCCTTCCCCTTCCCCTTTCCCTTTCCCTTTCCCTTTCCTTTACCCTTCGCAGTTGCAGGAGTGGCAGTCTGATCATCAAGTCAGTGTCGTTCTCATCTCACTGACTCTAGACTTACTGTAAGGGGCGCGGCGGGAGCGGCGGGTGCAGCGGGTGCAGCGGCATTAGCATTCGCATTACCGCCACCGAGACCACCAAGAAGACCAGCGAGTTGGCCGCCAGCACCACCAGCTTGGCCGTTAGCGTTTCCACCGGCACCTCCCGCTCCGCCGAGAAGTCCAGCTAGATCACCACCCGCAGCACCGCCTCCGCCAGCGCCGCCTGTGAGGCCTTGAAGGAGTTGATCAAGCTGGCGCTTGGTCATGGCCTTCTCTTTAGCAATGTTACGCACGGATGCGACGAAGTGAGCTGGCATTTTCTGGCCACGAGTGGTATCCTAAGATGTGTTAGTCATACGTGGCATGAGAGGTGGAGTTTTCGAGCAACTTACAACCCATCGCTTGGCGACACCAGGATAAGGTGCAGGTGCAGCCACGGCTGAAGCTGCCAATGAGGCGAGGAGGATGGATGTGTCGAACTTCATGATGAAGATATGAAACAGATAGAACGAATTTGAAAAATGACTGTCCGGCAGTGTTATATGAAGGAAGGTGTAATGAAAAGCCGACTAGCAGCACTAAAGTATAGAATAGAAAGAAAGACCCAAAGTTGGAAACTATGAGATACTGGTTCGGTGAGTATCGAACTGAGGAGAAAAGGCATTGTCTGGGCATTGGGTAGCCATATATATCGTCCTAAGCTCTCCGCACGGGGTTGACCCGACCAAAATGGAAGGTCTGCTCCCCAGTCACAACAACCTTGACCTAATCTGCACGATCATTCGATGGGCTAGTCGATCATCGAATAGCCTGGTGAGGCTGCTGCAGTGAGTGCTGGGTTGAAGTATATCGGAGGCCGGCTGGTGTTGCTACTCGGGTCACGGCACAGGCATTCTGTGACCATGTATGTTATGACTCGGAAACGTAGGTGCTGTTTCCGGATCCACATGTTTTGGTTGGATGTATGCTCTGTGCTTTTGACCATTGTCAGCGAAGTGTAGTGATGGCACATCTATTTCTGGGCGCATGAAGCGATCGCATCACTATCCTCCGGCCCCAAAGGCTTCTCGCTCCTCGCTCATCGCGAATTGGCGCTTACTGGAGTCACCCTCGGGAATTTTATGGATCAGCACATTCAGAGATGGTGGAATTCCCAGCTGCTCAAAGTCAGCTCACGTCTATCTTACAAGGTTCTCGCCGGCAACGACCATCCAGCCGGCCCACGCATCATTGTGCCCTTCATTATCATCCAGATCAGGTCGTGGTATAGGCCTGATGTTGCTGTTCTTGTCTCGTCGTCCGTGAAACGGGGAGCGCGGCGCCATGCCGTTCCGATCAAGTCGAGTTTCGAAACCACACGGAACCCAAGTTTCCATTACGGCTTGCAACAAACGCAGTAAGAGACCAGTATTTTGGCACGTGGTTGAGCGTCTCGTCCAGCCTTGAAGCATGGAACGCGGATGATGTGCGATGATGTGCTACGTGCTGAGAGGTCCTCGGTCGAAAGAAGCTTAAAACATTAGCGCGACACTAGCGCGGTGGTACCTTCATGACTTTGGGGTAGAGAATCGAACGAATGCACGAGACCTGCCATCTCATGGGTTTTTGGCGGATATAGAGACTTATATCAGAAGTGCACAGCTCTTGCAGCTTTATGATCCATGAGTATCGTAGCTGAACTTTTCCTTGCACAGTCAAAACATCATACCGCTGTGCTATGCAACGCTCGCTCTCGAAATGCTATGACACGGGCCAAATGAGAACATCTTCCACGACGTTTGTTCGTGGAGGTAATATGCACAAAGCACATAATGGCACTACTTTCGCCTCGACAGGCCGGTAACGAGCAGCTCGCCCGTCCCCACTTCGATCTTCCAGCCCTCATTCATCAAGGTCTTCAAGACTGCAGGTCCGATCTTGCCTCTTCCGCCCTCGCTATGGCGTCCAAGACCAGTGACTATTCTATAGCCATCGCCCACACCTCCTCTTGCGTTGCCCCATTCGCGTATCCTTCGCTCGCCTAGACCGGCCCACCAGGCTTGAGTTCGTTGCTTCGCGATGCGTGTAGCATTTGCGACCGTGACACCGTGAAGGTCGAGATATGTAGCACCAGATTGCGAGGACACCAGTGAATCGGCCTCGACTTGACTCATGGCTTTGAGATTGGCGTTGTAGTTGCGACCCTCTTGCGCGTAGTAGCCAGCTGCCTGACGCATGAGCGGCGTGGATTTGCCCTTCCTATAGGCCGCAGACGCATGCTGAAATGCTTCACTTTGCGCGCGCGCAAGAGTACCCGTGTCGTGAGGCCTTGCAGAAGGCGCAAGAACTGGAAGATTACTTTGCTCCGAGATTGGATCGGACAAATTTACTGGCGCATAACGCAGATCGAGCTTGATGCCGCCTTTGCCTCCAGTCTCACTCGCTGGCTGCTCCTTAAGCGCCTTAGCGAGATCGCGCGCTTTAGTGACTGATGGGTCTGCGAGTCGTACAAGCGCAAGAGCATGTTCCAGGTCGATTGTCGAGAAGTCTGCGTTCAGCTCAATTGCGTCTTGCACGAGTGCCGCATCAGGTTCCTCCATCTTTTTGTGTGCTTCAATGTCTTTTCTCACGACGGCAAGGACTGTGGCGGACAGTGACGCCCCGCTCTCGTGGTATATGGAGGACACGGTCTTATGTGTCAAGCTTGTACGCGATGTGATGAAGTCAACATCGCGAGATGTGTTGAGCCAGCGATTGGAAGGAGACGCTGGGACGTCTGATTCAGACGCGTTCGCCGAGTCGACGTTGTAAAGAGATGTTCTCTGTTTCTTCCTGTTCTTGCCCTTCCTCCCACGCTGTGGAACGTGGTAGTCCTCCGAGAAAGCATCAATGCCCTTCGCTATGACTCCCTCTTCTATTGGGCTGGTGCGAGAGTCCTCAAAATAGGCGTGGTTCAGCAGCTCATCCGTGGCCTTGTCCAAATCATTGCATGCTTTCTTCAATGTGTATGCGATGAGCTCAGGCCGCAGGTTGGGGAAAGTCTCCGCAAGCACCAGCTCTTTCTTTGGTGTGGTGTACTGCTCTGCCTCTTTCCAGTAGCCACCATCTTGCGATCCTTCCGAGCCCGACCTTGACTGGCCATCCACGCTTAACGTCGCGAGCTCATTGGAGAGGTGTGAGTGGTCGGTCAGGGTAGTTTGAGTCGCCCAGGTGTCGGCGTTCGAGTCGGCATCGGCGCTGCGTTTGCTCGGGCTGCCGTCTGCGAGACCTCCACTTCCAGACGCATCGAAGCCAGTGGCCTGTTCGGCTACTGATGTATCCTTCAGCTGGTCGAGAATGGCTATGGCTTGGCCAATTGCATCGGTTTGTCCTGCGAAGTCGGAGTATACTGCAGAAATGAAAGCGGGGTCTAATGCGGAGGAGTACTCTTCCTGCGGACGCGGAATTTAGCCAAGCCGTGCTACCAACGTCACATAGCCCCTTTACATACCTCGAGAATGCGCAGGTTTTCATCCATTTTTATTCTTGTAGGGCTGACGTCTTCGAATGTGTCTATACTGCGATCGCATAATCGTCAAGGGGCCCGTTTTCGGCGTGGAGAGGTCGCGTCGTCAGCGTCGCTTGTGGTGCGATATGGCGACGAGGTAGGCTGCAATATTTCTGCTTGCGATTTAAGCACGGAACCTGTTGTGGATGGTTCTGCGCGTAGTGTAGTGCTACAAAGTAACAACCACGTGGTCGAGATAAGCTGTGCGTGATCCTGGAATAGCCGAGCTTGGCGGTTTTATCCCACGGTCATGGCATCTGAATGTCAAGTTGGGAGTACGTGAGTGGGCTGAAGTATGCAGAAGATTGGAAAACCATGTCTTCGAAGTTGTGTAGATGCCAGACGTCATCAAGAGGGCGCGCCGCACTACGCGTCATGCACTGACGGTCTAGGCGCTAAAGAATCGCCATCTGTTTTTGACCGCAAACAGTCTGTCCATGTGTGGGAAGCGAGAATTATAAGAAGTGCAATTCAACTGCCTGCGCGGGCAAAATGGCTTGCAACGTCAAGCATGATCACGAAATATGCAGCCTATGTTTCAATCAACATATGAGCCTGGTTGAAGCTGTCAGCCTTGCGACCAGACAATCTCCAGGGCTTCAGGCCCCCAGCCACCAACAATTTCCCGTCACCCCTGCCATGTCTCCACGTTTCAAGTCCCAAGATAGACGTGCGGCTGAACCTCAGGCCATTCTTAAATGCACGTCACGTCTTTATGTTGCAACTACAACAAATCTTCGTGGATCCTGAGCAATTTGTGACAGAGGATCGCACAATTGCCAGCTTCACTGGAGAGCTATTTCAAGTGCGACAGGACGATGGCGCCTCACACACACCTCCAGCGCCGCGCACAAATCACAGCAACAGGCTGGATCCTCATCATCTGCCTCGTCAGCATCGCAGTCTGCGGCATCTTCTGCATCGGGGTGTTATTCTTCATGTGGAAAAAGAAGCGCGAGCGCCAACAGCGTACGCGCGATCTAGCCGAGGAGCGTCGACCTTTTGTTGATCAAGGATATCAAGCATCACACAATCAGCACGGTCCTGTCGAAATCATGAGCACTGGTGGACCTATTGAGTTGCAGGGCGGTGTTGTTGAAAACAAACCGCAGCATTTTCATGGGTATGCGGTGCCTGCGACGGTGGGGTGGGATGGGAAGCCGGTTGAGATGCCTGCGCAATTGCCGACGAGATGAAGGAGGTGGATGTGCACGAGGACATGGAAATGCGCAAATGATTCGGTGGATTTTCTGTACTCGCAGGCTTTGAATTATTGTGGATCTCGATTTGTCTGTCCGAGGACGAATCTTCGTTGGACTCCAGCGTATCTCGGCCCTTCTCCAGGAGACTTCGGGGACAACTACCCAGGCTTTGCTCCATGTACGAGCTCTGACGCTACATCTTCAGCATCGGTAGGCTTTTCACAGCGCATCTTTATTACTCTCCGTGCTCTGACTTCGATCTTCGCCATATCTTCAGACACATGTCGAACCACCTGGGTACTTGCCGGTTCACACCAAGCCCTCATGGAAGCTGACCACAGCGACCATGAGCATTCCCGCCATCATCATAAGCCGGACGGTGCGAATCAGCATGCCAGCGCATCTTCCCAATCGCATACTCGACATTCTCGTACCGAATAACATAATCTCCATGCGCCAGAGACAACCCTACCGACGAGTCAGCAAGCTGCACCCCAACTCCCAATCACCCACAAGACTCACCTTCGTTGGCCTCCTCAACAGACCGACAGATCCAGTATATCGCCTGATCCATCTGCGATACGGTACCCTGCTGCCTGCCAGTGGTCATCTTCGCGAGCCTCAGAAGCGCATGCAACAGCGAGAAGCCCCAATTGTATGGATCAGGGTCTGGAAGCAAGAGACCTGGGAATGGTGTGGCTGGAGAGAGCACATCCCATGTTCCGCCACGGCTTGGCAGATGCGGTAGACTTTGGTCTGGCTTTCCGGAGAGAGGGACTCGAATTCGACAATAGGCGGAGCGGCGTTGATGGTAGTGGTTTGAATATTGCTGGCGATCTTTGCGGTCATGTCTGGGGTGCTGTTAGCCATGTTACACGCAACAGTGTGACGCGTTGCAAAACGTTGTTTGGTGTGTTGGCGAAGCTGTGCAGGATGAAGTCGGAGTCTAGAAAGTGTATGTTTTGTTGTGATGAAGTCAAAACTCTTTTGACTTCAAACGGACGCGTCCAGTCGACACGACAACAACACGCACACGCGCGGTGAAGTGAAGGATATGGAAGTGAAGCAGGCCAACGTACCTTCATTCATGACGCCCTTGAAAAACGATTAGCACAGTAGCGCCGGCAACGCAGGTGGATCAAACCCTTCTCGATGCCTTCGTGTAATGCCTGTTCCTCTCACGAAAGCCGTATCAAAGCCCTGAACATGAATGCCAACGCAGTAGCAAGCCCCATCTTTGCAATGCTGATTGCACTACCATTGGCCTTATTCCGCGTCGCAAGCGCTCTCGTATATTCTAATCTCTTGCGGTTCTCGTGTTTGTAGATCCCGCATATCAAGCTCAAAGCTGAGCATCAAGCTTTGCTGCTGTTCCACATCGTGAAATACGCGTTGACGTACTGGGAGGGTTGGCGTGATGGAAAGAAGACTAGAATGGACGAGGATGGAGATGTGATGGAGGGCATGAGAGAAAGGACAACCACCGGGCGGGGCAGGGCCATCAAATGAAGCGGTCAGCGGAGACGAGAAGAGCGGTGAGATTAGTTGGATGGGAAAGTATACTGTTGTATTCCAGTAAAACGAGTTCGATAACGCTACGTGTAGTGCTCGCACTCCATATTCCAACCGTGTTCGAGCTCTCCAACCTCAATTTTGCATCAGTGTGTAGAGCGAGACCATAGCGCAAGCCAATATCTTGTGGTCCTTGTACACTGCTCCAGCGAACCATATCGGGTCCAGACCTTTGTACCAGCAGGCAATGGACCAAATCTGGTTTGCATGCTTTATCATCAACCCTGCCGACAGAATCTAGACAAACTTGTTGCGGTCCTGTCGCGTCTCTGTTTGCCATGCCAACCCAGTATCGAGTCCAGTACCATGACCAGGATCGACATTCCCATCACAACAAGTGCTTCCGGGCCGCTAGGCGTCCACGGCAAGTACCCATAGAACCTGAGCCGTGTTCGAACGATCGCCGAAAGGACGTGAACTTCTTCGAAATGCCTGATTGGACGATTTAGGCACAGAAATGGGTTGCGTACTTTGAGCTGAGTGTGCTTCTCCATGATTTGATTGGCAATGTAAACATTTTGGAAGATGACGAGGAGACAGATTCGGATCCCCACCCAGAAGCGAGGGGAGGAAGACTCGATCTTGATTATCAGCGATGCGATACGTTTGAAGAGGCAATCGAAGGTGTAGTCGGCATACTTCATTGCAATTTCCTTGACTGGTGCTCTAAAGAGCGAGTGTCGGCAGAGAGGGCAAAGATGTCCGCCGTCGCTTTGTACCATCTGAGTCAGACATTCGCGTCCGAAGACGTGGTTGCAAGGTGAAACACGCACGCCGCGGTGGCTGTCGTGGTACTCATCCCAGTAGAATGGACATCTGTGGTTGTAGAGCGCGTCGTTCGGATTGGCGGGCTGAACGCAGCGAGCAAGGAGTGAGCGTTTGGAGACCCCAAAGAAGCGGTCGAACATTATGTCGACAGCCGCGCACTGGTATAGTTGTTGTTGATACAGTAGCTACCATATGTGGGCTCCAGTCGCGAATTGATAGGAATTGTGATAGTGCGTGGTGTTGCGAAATGGGTATGATTGAAAGGCTGAAACACGGCTATCAGAGAAGAAAGTGAGATTGAGGCACTGCGGAAGAGGAGCAATCAACGAACGCTGCCGCTGCACCAATTACAGTCACCCAGTCCCACTTGAGAGCTAAGGCAGGAGAGAGGAAGGTCAGGTTAATTCGCCGCGGCAGGTGCAAAGGAGCTCAGGGCGCATGGTTCTGGCATGTTGTTTCCGGAATTGTGTGCGTGGCCAACTGGGGACAACATGGCCGAGTCCAGCAGACTCCGCAACAAGCAATTAAGTGGGGCTCAAAAGGTCTGGCTTGACTTGATGGATTACCTATTGAGCCTAGTAGTTGCCTATAGAAGCTTAACTCCTACCTAGATAGATAAGTGGGTCTCTGAAGGTGAACGGATTGACTTGCTTGTTGCGGACTGTGGAGTCCAGATGGCGTGGAAGATCGAGTGAAGCATCGAATGTATCTGTTCGAGATATCAAAAAGACGTCAAAATGATGAGAAATGTATCGTGGACGTGGAACTTCCACAGATGTTTCGAATGCCTTCGGTGCGGAAAGGCTCTTTGACGTCAGATGAAACCGTGGAAGTTACGATGCACGAACCAACTCCAGGCGACACAATTTTCGATAACAACATTCTCTTGCAGCCCGCGAACAGTTCCCGATTGTCCGGAAAGCTCCTAGATTACGGCGGTTCATGAAGCAAGACCGTAACTAAACCTCGACATGTGGCAGTGCCAGAAAGCCTGCA
Organism: Setomelanomma holmii; assembly: GCA_010015745.1. Lineage (NCBI taxonomy): Eukaryota > Fungi > Ascomycota > Dothideomycetes > Pleosporales > Phaeosphaeriaceae > Setomelanomma > Setomelanomma holmii. Next base: position 85,214 of record ML978275.1, read on the forward strand.
ACCAATCCAGATACGCGTAGTAATCACCATCAAGGTATCTTCTTAAAAGAGATACCGAAAGACATGCCCATGGTTCGGCATGGCTCCCGGCTGGACGGGGAAAGCTTCTTGTTGGTTTTCGGATACATTTCTCGATATACGGCCTGGTTCGGAAAGGAAGCCCTCTCAACCCAAGGTCGAGGTCCTGGACGTTTCCATCATCGATAGAATTGCAGACCTGGTCATGACATTCAAGAAGATTAGAGTTCCGGTTCCTATATTTTCGGCGGAGGCTGTTTGTTCCACAATTCAAGCATATGAGGATATGGGGACTTTACACTTTGGCTCTGCCACAGATCAGGCACAATCGATTGCCGCAACTAGATGTCGACAACTACATTGTCAAGCAGTAGCTTGCAACCCTACTCAAGGGCTAAATTATACATGCCGCCAGCTCTTCGAAGAGGCTCAACTCAAAATCGTAACTGACAGTATCCAGTCATAACGGGATGTATGCCATAGCATCCCGCGGCGAAGATCTCGACGAAAGTCTCCGAGAACGCAGTGCATATTGTACTATTTATACCATTTCGGTTGGTAAAATTCCCATCGTTTCGTTCTTGCCTTTCACAGGTAGCATAAATCAGGCCGAGCCGTGAATCATACTGTGTGGCAGTTGCCAATGGTAATGCACTTCGTGCTGTTTCATCCATGCCACGATTCATTCCTAAGGCTCCCGAGGCCTAGCGCCATGAGGATCCTGTGCGCTTTTCTATGAAATCACCCCACGCCTAAGGCTCTGTGCCACTCATGATTGTCTCTACATCGTTGCTATCAACTTCCAGTCACTCAACTAACCCACACCACGGGATACCAGCCAGTAAACGACACTTTGATGCTCTTGCAACATGGTCGCTAAATTTTCTAGACCTTCATATCAAGATGTCGCCCTCAGATACGTCTCCGCGCCGATCATCTCTTGGCGCATCAGCCTCGCCATCGTCTCCGCCATCCCATCTCGAACAACTCCGGGCCACCTTGCTGGCAGCATCTGAGAAGACGGTCTTCAGCCACTGTCTCGGGCTTGGAGAGCTGGAAGGCATTCCTGAGGTGGCCGATTTCATGCTTGCAGTGTGCATCGACACGGAATCTTGGACACACGACCACATCAAGTCGACCGAGATCGGGGTCGCGATGTTCGACTCACAAGATATGCGTGCTCTCCACAGCCCGGGACCGCATGGTGAGTATCTGCTCGAGCAGATCTAATTCTACCATGCGCGTATTCAGGAGAATGCGCACCTGCTGAACATCAAGTACTGTGTTGAACATCCAAACAGGTATGTCTATGCTGCATCTTCTGCTTAATATCAACTGATCTGTTATGTAGCAATCGATTTGGCCAAACCCGCTACTTGAACGTCAGCGAGGCCTGCCAGATGCTGAACAGCATCTTCCGCTGGCTTATCGACCCGAGGCAACCACAACTAGGCAACTGCTCAATTGTGCTGCTGGGCCACGCCTTGAGGGGTAATTTGCAGATGCTTTCAAGCATTCTCGGTATCAGCGCGACCACTTTCGACACCGTGGTCAAGACAATCGACACGCAAAACTTTTGCCGCGATGACTATCTTCTATGGCATCCATATGGTTCTTGCCGCAACTATCAAGGTCGACTTCCGTAGCATGCAGGACGTCATTGATTGTATTGAGGCAGCCAATCAACAGCAAGCTGGGATCTGGGGAATGAAGAAGTATTGCACCGAACACAGTCATACTTGCAACAATAACCGCGGTCGCCGTTGCCACGCGCCTCTTGAGCGTGAACATTGTGCGCAGTCTTGCTTGGCAAAGCGTCTCGAGGCCGGCGCTAGTCATACCACTGCAAACTGCATCTCCTTCGCCCTGCGGGGACCTGAAGTCGCTGCTACCAACTCCGAGGCTCTTGTTGAGCGCCTCGGTAGCATGAGCGTCGACTACTGAGCGTCTGCTCTCAGCATGGTGAGCTTGATAAAGTCGAGCACGTGGGTGGCGGCTTTGTCTCGGATCTTCTAGGACGCTTCATCTTTGCAAAATGCCTTCGAAGTACGTAGCGACGGGTACATCACGTAGTCAGGAAATGTTTGCGCAAGTCAGATTTTAGATATCTGCATGGTGAAGGTGACGTATTATGAATGGCGGTCCTAGACATAGACTGAACATCAATACATTTTCATCAAGATCGAGATCGTTGATACCCTTCGTAAACTGTGTTCACATAGATATTTGCGTTGTTTCGCGATCGCGGCGGAGCAACGCAATCGACAACAGGCTCGATGGATGTTCCCTTTTTGCTTTCGGCATCTTCAGGGGCTGCGGGACCAGTTCCTAAGTTTGTAGGCTGAATCAAAATACCGCACGGGACCGTCAAACTGCTTGATCATGAGTCTGCCCCGTTTGATTGTTGCGCCAGAGTAACTGCTTGATCGGACCTACAATCTTGTGTGCTTGTCGGATGACAAAGGCCAACCAAATCTTCGTTTCTCTATAGGAATCACTCGCCGGCGTATCTGTCCAGGCTCTCCACTGCGATCTTTCCAGCCTTCTCCTGTTCCCAGTGACTTCAAACGAGGGTTATTGCCAAGCACGTCATCTCTACCCACTCCGAGACTGATAGTGCGTTCGCACGGGCGGACTGTGCCGTGATCACCCACTCAGTCATCGTGGATCTTCTCCAAATCTCTTTCACGCCGGAATCCTTAGCGCCGCCGCGTATATAAGCAATGTCCACGCTGAATAGAGGACTCTTCTCCTCGACATCACCTCACAACGAGAGACTCGACTCCCATTTCAAACGCATCATCAGCGAACTCCTTTCCAAGCAACATTACCCTGTATCTCAAGGTTGTAGCACCGCACAATATGTTTCGCTTGTAGTATATGCTGACCACTTTGAGAAGCTTCATCAAGACTAGGAAATATGAATCCAGCAGCGCGTTCGCCAACGCCTGTGAGCGAGCTAAGGTCTCGCTTCTGCCACGCCACCGACCTCGAAGTGCTTGAGCACTGCATGGGCATCAACCGAATTCGCATGGGTTCCCACCAGAATCCTGCCGTCAAAGATGCTCGTGATATTGCCGACCAGCTCGCTCCCCACACTATCCTGTTGTGTGTCGACACCGAACACTACACCTTGAACAGCGACGAGATGACAGAGGTCGGAATCGCGGTCATGAAGAGGCAACATGCCGCTCCAATCTCGGAGGCCGACAATTATGGCGACCACGGCGAGAATCTCATGAAGCAAGCCAATTTCTGCTTCTATCGCTTCCGCGAGAAGGCGCACTTGCCAACGACCAACGCCGCATCACTCGGGCCGGCAGGTAATCGCTTTGGAGAGGCTCGCTTCGTCACTTTTGCCGACGCGCGAAATCATCTTCGACAGATCTTCGTGCAGCCGATCACCAACGTACGAGGTCTCCAAAGATACAACCACCCCATTGTCATCATGGGTCATGCCGTTGGCCATGACAGGGAACATCTGAATGGCAAAGATCTTGGCTTCCATCCCGATGCCGTCGGCACTGTGGTCAGATATATTGACACGCAACAAGTTGTGAGGGACACGAAACGCTGGAAACATCCTGACAACGATATCGGCCTCCCAAAATTGGTGGCCGCCCTGGGTTTCGAGCACACAGACGCCCATTCGGCTGCAAACGACATCGGTCGCACATTGATGTGCGCGGTTCTCCTTGCAATCCCTTTGAATGCCAGGCGAGGTTGCAAGAGAACGGCCGATCAAGTCTCAAACGACTTCGAGCATTGGAGTCGAAATACCTTCGTTGGCATCGGTGGCACCAGGGAGTACTGCTGCAAATGTGGTAGTGACCATCACATGGACAGCAAGTGTAGCGCGACTGGCATGCGATGCAACAATTGCATCAATCGTGGCTTCGATCAGCAAGCGACAACACACATCTCCATGCACTGCCCTTGGGTCTGCGACGAAGTTGCTGCCGAGCGTCTGGCATGGTTCGCTGACCAGCCAAGCCATGACGAGGAAAAGTACAAACTCACCAAGGCGCGCTTCAGTAGTCGTCTGCAGCGCTTCTCACATAACGCTCCCCGGATCCCTCCTGAAGCCCCTGATGAGATCGCCGCTCGCCGAGTTTGGTACGACAACGAGCGCAACGTCCAGCGCCGCTCCAGAATCGAGTACAAGATCAAACCCTTCGTCTGGTGGAAGCGCTCGTATCAGTCGTGGCTGAAGACATCAGATGGCAGGAGCTGGAGGCCGACTCGCACTGGCACTCGAGCTCCTCGTGGACCTCAGGCGCCTCTCCTACCTGCGCCGCCTGGTCTGCCAGTCCGCCCGGCAGGCCCAGTTGGAGGCCCACCTGCTGGCGCTCCGATGGGACCTCACTACAAGAACCAGCCACCTCCTGGATTCTTTCCACCTGCACCTGGCAACATGTACCCTCATGGTGGACCTGGCTTCACAGGTAGGGCACCTCAAGGCCCTCCCGGCTGGATAGGACCTCCACAGCCCGGAGCTCATCCAGGCGGCTTTGGCTATGGAAACGCACCTTGGGGTGGTAGAGGTGGCAACAACCAGCCACCAACAGGACGTGGACGAGGTGGCTCGGGTAGAGGCTTTTGACAATGAGCAGCGGAGAATTCTTGGTGACTGTCAATTATCTCCAGCGTGGTCCGGTCTCCGTTGGTGGCGTCGTCACAGTTTCACAGTTGTGGAGGCTCATGGCCGTGGATTCGGACATGGCGTTGAGTATGTATATCGACTTTAACACTCTTTCGTGTTTGAGTTAACATCTTTGAGTGGCCTGGTAGACTCCTGTCCAACGCGAAAATTGTTCAAATGCAGACTTATGCGACCATGTGACTGTCTTGAACGACTGCAGGGCTACAGATGTCACCAAGTTTTATATCGGAAGGTGCTCCTGGCTCGACGTACTTGACCTGGAAGAGAGATGCCCATCAAGAACTTGTATAGATGTGCGACCCATGCCATCACGTTGCGATAAGCCCTGCCATTATCTTGACTTGCTCTTGTGCTCTTCAGTGAAGGAGACATGTATGCGAGGGCTACTTCACGTTCAATAGGCGGCGACCCATACTAAGCCGATGGGTTGTTACCGGAGTGGTGTGCTTTCCTCCTCCTGGCTGTTTTGTGTCTATGTGCTACCACTTGAACTTGTTTCTTGACCGCAGATTATGATCGCAGCATCCTCAGGAATTCAAGAATTAGGTATGCCCATGATCTGACGACAAAAGAACCTCAGCGCCCCAGACTCTGGAAAAGGGAGATTTCGGCCATGAGTCACAGAGGCCTTGTTTGAAGGTAATTAGCTGGACGATTGACGATGCTTCCGACCGTGGCTAGGGTTGCGAGGGTTCAGGTTACTCCCCCTTAGCCCAAAAGGTCGCACACAGGTTCCAAGTGCCATCAAGCCGCGGCTCGTTGACAGTTCCGTGACTTTGGGTCGACATGTGAGACGATGTAACCGGTCTCAAGGCAGGTTTATGTGGTTGACATGTGAAGGCACGAACGTTGAGGACTGGGGTTGAATGTATCTCGATGGACTGGTGCGGCTTAGTCATGCTCAGGAAGGCGCGTCATTGTCGCGGAAGAAGCTGCCGAAGCTCAACAGCAGCACGACGAGCATGCTTATCGCAACCCCACCGACCTTATTGCGCATGTCTTATCTACAGAAAGAATACGGCTAGACGACTATACAAACAGTCGCGTCGCGTTGCTTTTGCGCCCACCAAAGTCGTTCCAGCGAACATCATGTTGGCCAACACCATCGCCAACTACGTCTTCATACGCACCGTCGTCGTCGGCTTCCGCGCTGTGACGCCATTCAGCATATTCTATGCCTCCTTCTGCATTGCCGACCCTCCGCAAACTCCCTTCCGCCGCTTCCTGCTCGTGTGGAGCCTCATCGAGACAGGCTTCTGGGTGCTTGTCTACATCCCCCGCAAGCGTGCCCTGCAAGCCGATGCGCAACACCCACCGTCGTTGACGAAAGAGGAGCGGAAGGAGTTGTACTGGAAATGCTGGGAGAAAATACCGCACCCCGAATATTATCTCAGCAGATGGTTTCTGGGAGCGAAGGCGAGCGAGATCAAGCGCGACAATGTGCGCGAGTTTTACGAGTGGGCGTTGATGAATAGGGGCGATGAGTCGGACGAGGCAAGGACGAAGCGCATGCAGGAGAATCCCATCGAGTGCAGAGAGGAAGAGGAAGAGCTAGACAGCTATGTCGACGGCACAGAAACACTGGTTGGGAGGAAGCTGGAGCCAGGCCGCGGCAGCGCGAAGAGCTTGCGACTGACCATTGATGTCGTCAATATGTCACATCGTCCCGTATTGTGGTATTTGATCGTCATGAGCGTCGACACGTTCACGGCAATCCACATGCGCATCGTTGGCTTCAGCCTCTACCGCACTCATTGGCGAGACGCCCTCGCCGTCTTTCCGCCTCGACCAGCGAATTTCTTCACGCGCGAAATGTCCTCAGCCCCTAACCTTAGCTACTGGTACCGGCCGCACACATCAACCAAACGCCTACCGGTGCTATTCATACACGGCATTGGCATCGGTCTATATCCTTATGTGAAGTTCCTAGAGGATATCAACAAGCACGACCCACAAGCGGGGGACGATGGAGAGATTGGCATCATTTGTGTGGAGCTCATGCCTGTCAGCTTCCGCATCACCTCACCCATTCTGCATAGCAAAGAGCTCGCCCGCCAGATCAACATTATACTGGAACGTCACGGGTTTGATAAAGTTGTTCTTGCGTCCCACTCGTATGGCTCAGTTGTCTCGACTCATCTTCTTCAAGATCCTACTACAGCTGCGAAGATTGGTCCGATACTGTTCGTGGACCCTGTTACCTTTCTCCTGCATTTGCCGGACGTTGCGTACAACTTCACCGCGCGCAAGCCGCGGCACACCAATGAGCACCAGCTGTACTGGTTTGCTTCCGTGGACATGATGGTTGCGCAAACACTTGCACGCCACTTCTTTTGGTCGCACAACCTCTTGTGGGTCGAAGATTTGCGTGGTCGCGATGTGACCGTCAGCTTAGGTGGACGGGACTTGATTGTAGACACTGAGACTGTCGGCAAGTATTTGAACGGCGTCGATCTGAGGAACGAGGACAGCAAGTGGATGGACCACAGTTGGACTGGTAACGGTCTGGAGACAATTTGGTTACCGACGATGGATCATGCGCAAGTCTTTGATTTCGACGACGGGAGATCAAAGCTGACGCATGTTTTGCGGGAGTATTGCAAGCAAAAGGGTGTTACATAGGCGGAAGACCAACCCTGAAGTGGCGAATTATGATTCCAACTCCATGTAACTTACCCATCGTAGTAATACACACTCATCTTACGCATGCAATGCCCATAACGTATTCCACCACTCATCCGCTAACCTTACTTAACCGAAACGCTGACAACCGAGCAGTCCGCCGTCATAAATGAAGGACTAAGGCACGTCAACAAGCGCACACACCGGTCTGGGTTAAGGAGTACAGGTTGCGAAAAGGCCCCGAGTTCCGCGAGCCGCGCATATGTCCTGACCGTGATCACGAATTTCACGGCTATCACATTCCCCGGGGTGTACGTGCGTTCCTCGCCACTTGACGTGGCTCTCTCGATTCGCGTGTGTTCATAATTCCGGGGGCGAGTCTTCGGACATACCGACAGGGGAAAGCGTAGGTCGAGTTTGGGCTGCGAACAAGTTGTGCTCGTTGCGATGACTAGACTCGAGTTCACCAGTCGTCCTGAAGGTGTGTGCGGACGCAAGACATCAAGATTCGTCCCATTAATCTATGCATGTCCGTCGACGCATCGCGCTAGCAAATGGATGATCGAATGTTGATCGGTTGATAGGTGCAAACTTTTGCCTTCCAGCGTATGATCAATGAGTCTCGCACGTTCTTCTACTTCCTGCTCGGTAACGCTGGTATATCTCTTGCATGCTCTGAATTGGCGATCAGTTTCAGGTGGTCGCTCGGTACGAGGGTCTGATCTGGAGCCACGTTTGCTTGCTCTACCTTCTGCCGATGGTGGCGGGAATATTTCTCGTCTCTTAAAGCGACAGCCTGGCCTTGAGTGAGTCTGGTCCACCTCGCTCTGCATAGTCAAGAAGTCTTCCCGACACGGGACAGTAGTCGGGTGCTGGGACTCAACCGTGTGAATGGGCCCATCGTATGCTCGATGATATAGCTCTGCTGAATCTTCGTACAGTGATGCTAGAATGCTCATGCTTGTAAGTGCCCTCCTGGTGGTTGCTCTCAAATGATGTCTTCCATGTTATCTCTCACGTGTGTGATATAGTAGAAGAATGAAGGACTGAGCTGATTGTATAGCTATGAATGAGGGAAGCTATATATATGTGTAGACTGAGAGAGCATAGGGATAACCCTGCTAGCGTGTAACATGTTGGATGTGGGAGCACAGGGCAGGTATGAATGAGGCAGAAGGTTGTTGTATTGAGAGAGCTACTGCGAGCG
>ML978276.1:0-93124 GCA_010015745.1 Setomelanomma holmii
AGAAGTACTATTTCGCCTAGATACACGACTAAACTTCTATAAGCTTACTGCGACAGAAGAGTAGATAATTGTCTAATATGATCTTAATCTTAACTTATGTAGATTTGCGCTCTAGCTGTGCGCGGTAGTAGATATAGCTAATAAATTTGCTAGGTGTATGCAGTAGTAAGCCTGTTAGCAAGTGCTAGGCTAAGCGCTTCGTAACGCGTTTAGTTATGCTTAAGATAGCCTTCAATTAAGCTAAGAATAGGCAGAGAATACTGCAGAAAGATTCTAAGGTAATTAGCGCGTGGTTTAAGCTAGTAGAGGAGACTAAATCTAAGTACAGCGTCTACAACAATAACGTGCACAACTTTAATAAGACTAGCTTCTAGATAGGCGTAATTAGGTCTATAAAGGTTGTTACAGACTCTAAGAGACGTGTAAGGCCTAATCTTATCTAGCTAGACAATTGCAAGTGGGTCATTGTTATCTAGAGTATCTGCGCTACTAGGTACGTAACTCTACTATTTATTATCTACAAGAGACGCGTCTACATCTCTGCGTAGTACAAGAAGGCTTTAATATCTCGCGATTAGAAGCTCTTAGTCTTTAAGAATAGCTAGACAAACAACGCACTTAGTCTTAAGTAGTTAAGGCATTTTAACGCGCATATAGCGACGCGCCAGATAGAGAAGTACAGGCTGCTTATTTCAGATAGCTATAAGAGCTATCTTAACTAGAATTTCAAGAACTACTATCTTAAATACAAGATTTTCACTCTCTACATACTAACTTACCTATTACACATCTTCTAGCCTCTTAACGTAGTCTGCTTCTTACTATTTAAGCGTAAGTACTTCTAGCGCGTTAGAGACTTAGCACGCTAACGCGACTTCTATATTAACAAAGAAGGCTTTATTTTAGCCTTTAAAGACGCGTTTTTTAACGTGTTTATAGAGAATAACCACTAGAAGGCCTTTAAGGTAGTAGAGCTAGTCTCTATTAACGCGTAGGTAGTATTAGATTGTCTTGAAGTATAGCTGCGTACTCTGCTAGAACCTCTTCTTCTAGAGACGCTGTAGTAGTTAAAGACTCCAAGTAATACTTATAAGTTTAGATCGTAATTAAAGCTTGTAAGTAAGTCTTTTACTTAGTTATCTGTTACTACATAGACAGGCTTCTCTTAGCTTGTAAAGAGCGCTAAATTAATACTGCACTAGAACGCTCTTCTCTTAGCCAAGATTAATAAGCAGCGAGAGTAATTAGTAGTAGTAATAAAGTATAAATAGCGCAAACAGAAGCAGATCCAGTGAGGTAGCACTATAGAGTATAGAACTACTGTAGCACAGGTAGCTACTAAGGCGTCTACAGTGCCTTAGCGATCGAAGAAGGCTTATAGGAGTAGTAATTAAGAAATAGCCTGACTAGCTCTGCAGCGTTGTAGGAACTGTGGCGCAACTAGGCACAACGCGCGAACGTGTAAAAAGAATATAGAGGCATCTTCTAAATTAGATGCAAGCACGACGTACGCTAACTTCTTATTTGATAGCGATGAAATTGCAGATTTGTAACATGTGTTAGTCGTGCTAAGCTTTTTTGAGCAGCTTAGTAATGTAGGCGGCTTGCTAATAGAGTGCGTTAAGTTAATTTAAATAAAGTAGACTAACTAAGAGACTAATACTAAGTAATAATTAGAGTGAATTAACTATAGAGCTCTCTTGGAAGAGAAGAAGGTTTTGTACTGCTGTGCACAGGCCTCGCCTGTTTCAGAGTGGCTCCAGCAATTAGCGGAGCACTCCGGACGTTTTCCGAGGCTTCGCAGCTGAGGCTTCTTCCCAGGCCCAGTCTGTTACATGTTGCGTTGCCTTTTGTGCTGTGTGGGACGGTAGATTTTGGTGGGGTCTCGGCAGAGTGATCAGCTCGCCCGTTAGGTACGTTAATGTATTAAGTTACAAAGGCAGAACGTGTGTACCTCTTCAAACGCCAATGTATGCTAGGATTACAGCTTACCACAACGCAGAATATGCATTTAGCTCCGCTAAAAGACTGTTCAAGAGACGATCAAATACTAACACAGCCCTCAATCGCGAAGTACGAGCTGCCTAACAGCTGAATGCCAAGCTGCAGAGTATGTATAATATACAGGTGCACAACTGTGCCGAGTCGTAGAATGCAATTACCAGCATCATGGTTTAACCCACTCTCCTCCGTCCATAAGAGTGCGATGGGTATAGAAAGAAATAGCGAACAGATGCGCATCACTGCAAACCTGCTTTGTTTATCTTGACTGTGTGTGCGATAGGTTGCAGTATGCCTTGGTTGTCGACGGAACCTAATGCCATGCCCTTCGACCAGCCCATCTTCATCATCAAAGAATGACCTCTGTTGTCGGGGCCAAGCTCGGGTGCGTTCGCGCCGACTTTGTCGCCGTCACGGTATCCTACTTGCGGGCGTGCACGAGGCCCCGAGCGGAAACTCGAGCCTTTGACAGGACCCGAGCCATTCCTACCCTGCAAGGGACCGCAAAGTCGCTTTAAGAACCCTTTGCGTAGCATTGCCTGTTCGAGCTCATCGTCGGTGTAGGTCCGCGTGCGGGATGTCCTTGAAAGTACGGTGAATCGATCTCGTCCATCGCCACGCGATCGTGAGGACAAATCAAAGAATTTGGCTGCCTGATGAATGGTAGCACGACGATGCGAGTCCATGGGCGGAAGAGACAAGCTCTGCCATTCACCGAGGATGAACTCACGTATCTCGTCGACAACATCGGTCATGTCCATACCGTCCCTGTACTTCACTTTGAGGTCAGCGGATTTGCCTTTTCGTCCCAAGAGCCCTTGTTGGCGAAGCTCTTCTCGCTGAGCCTTTTTGAGGCGCTTCTTTGCGCGATCAGCTTCCCAGGCATTCTGCAATTGCTCGTTGAGATCGGAGTCGTCTAGTTCTGGTGGCATCTGACCGCGACGTCCTTTCTTCTTCGGCTTTAGAGATGGTCGCTCGGTGTCCATGATATCAAAGCCTCCATAGGGGTCCATTGCCAAAGCATCAACCATCGCGGAGGCTGAGGGAAAGATCGCTTCGCGTTTGCCTCGACCCCGCGCTTGCCGCTTTCTGTTTGGCCGGCCGCGCTTGCTAAATGTGCCTCTTGATGTCGTCGGAAAATCGAAAAAATCATCTCCGCCATACAATAGCACTTCGTCCGAGCCCAGTCCAAGCTCCTCCTGCTTTTGCAAGACTCTGGCAATGGTCTCATCATCGAGCTCCTCATCGTCGTCAGAGCTGTCTTCAGACTCGTCAGTCGATTCGCTGCCGCTTGACTGCAACTCGCGAAGGTATGCTTCGTCTTCGAATGCGCGGACGAGCTTCTTCTCTTCATCGCCCTTCAAGAAGGACAATGGCAGCCAACGGGCATCATCCGCGACCGAGCCTTGATAGACACATAGGTACTGCAGGCCACTCTTGCGTATGCGCTTTGACAGGATGCGTACCACTGTGTCCATGACGTCTGAGGATGTGCTCAGATCCTCAAAATCTTGGAGCAAGTCCGAGTCCCAGCTGTCGTGACCTGTCACTTCATCGTTCACCGTCTCCCCTTGCTGACTCCCTGAGACTGATTCCCAATCATTGTGACTGCCTGCATCAAGATCCATCTCGCGTCGTGCGAAACCGGAGGCACCCAGCATGTCTCCAGTAAGTCCAAATTCTTCCACATTCTGCATGTAATCGTCCATGGCGGCATCTCGTGGGTTGACGTCGCCACGGAGGAACGCGTTCATGTCTGGACGTTCCGTAACAGGAAGCCAGCCGATGTTAGGCTTACTCCGATGTTCCCATACAGTTGTAGTGCCCTCCCACGCTGGTCTACCACCGCGTCGCTTTGCAAACTGATCTTGGACCACGCTGTCTGCATCAGAATCAGCCTCTTCTTTGGGTATGGCTGCCACATTGGCGCGAATGCTCAGCTCCACCGAAGCCTGCGTCTCTCTCTCTGCAATGGACGTGTGATCGACTGTCGAGGCGGCTGTCAATTCTGGGGTGCGATGGCGGTCGCTTCCTCTCAGTGGTTGTGGAGCCGCGAGAGCTTCAGTGATCGGGCTAGGTAACCTCGCCGCAACGGTTGAAGCTAGCTCGGGTGCGGATGTTGTGGCTGAAGAGGCTGCCAGTGGTGCGCTCGTCTTGGACACAGCTTTTCCAGCAGCAGCTTGGTCTCGCCCTTGAAAGACGACTTCGTCTGAGCTCGACGATGCGTCCGAGGCAGCAGGCGACGGACTTCGGATCGCCATATGCGCCATGGCTTCAGTGTTGTCTTGAGTTGAAGAGATCGAGGACGGGGCGGGCGAATCGTCGTCGGACAGAGACTGGATAAGCTTCTCACGCAGCAGGTCCTCCTTTATGGTGCCTTCGAGATGCCCGGCGCTCACGAATTGTATGGGGTGATGTCGCAGCTTTTTGCCAGCTTCGAATGCATTGCTTCGGTGACTAGAAGCCCAGCGCGCCTCGTCAGACAGCGTGAGTTTGGGCGTTGCTGCAGAAACCGTCAACACCCAGTGTCACATCACGAAGAAGGCGCGCAAACATACAATCTTGCTGGGCGGGCCACGACTGGAATGACTGGCGTTTGGAGGATGCGCGATGCGGGGTGCTCTTTGCAGAGCCCTTCGCCTTGCTCTTTCCCTTCTTGCGCGACATGGTGCCTGCTGCGCGAGCGAAAGCGCCTGTGGTGAGTTCGGGTTGCAGCGAGCGACTGCTGTGCGTGGCGATGGCGAAGCTCAGAACTTTTGAAGATGATGCGGCGATGCGAGGCAAGTGGCGGGGCTAGCTGTGGCTTATCGGCCTTATCGTTTGCTTCGCGCCGATGAGGTCAAGGTCATGGTGGAGGGCAGGGAGCTCTGTCGACGAGCATCAGGAAGAGTGCCACGATGCAAACGAGAGGACACGGAACTTGACTGCGGTCTCGCTCGTCAGCATATTGAAGTTGCCTCAGAACACGCATGCTCTCTTGTTTGTAGCTTGGCCGCCTTGACGCGACAGCTGAGCAGACCCCCACCACTCTGCAAGGCAGCATATGACCCCAGATCGTGAGCTTGTTGCAGGCACTCGACACATCCCCTCGCCGCGACGAACATAACCATAGCTTCCGGTATTCCTCAAGAGAACTCTCTCCTACCTGCTGCCGTTGTAAGAGTCGATAACACGAATGTATGGTACGCAGCTGTAGGCAGCCTCGTCTCGGACTTCCGCCGCCGCCTCCGCCTTCACCACCGACCTCAGTACCCGCGCCCCTCAGACCGACATGAACGACTTTGAGCGCTTCGGCCGAAACGTCGTACGCACCTTCTACGACCCTCCGCCATCCAACGACTCAAACGAGCCCATATGGCTACTTGGCCAGCGCTACGACTCCAGGCCAGCGCTTCCCAAGTCGCCTCCTAGCGACACGCTGATGACAGATGCACGTACCGCACCAGCCGAACGCACTGATGATGAAAGCTGGATAAGGACCAGCATAGACGAGAAAGAGCGTAAGGAGGCGCCCAACGGCGAAGACCCCACACAGTATGGCAACTGGCCGTCTGCCTTCCTGGACGACTTTGAGTCCCGCGTGTGGATGACTTACCGATCGGGCTTTGCACCGATACAGAAAAGCCAGGATCCCAAAGCAACGAGTGCTATGAGCTTCCGGGTGCGAATGCAGAACCTTGCATCCCCAGGCTTCACATCAGATGCAGGATTCGGGTGCATGATAAGGAGTGGACAGTGCATTCTGGCCAACGCGCTGCAAATACTGCGACTTGGTAGGCAGTGGAGATGGCAAGAACACCAGACCGAGGAAGCGCACAGCAACGTCCTGTCTTTGTTCGCCGACGACCCACAGGCGCCATTCTCCATACACCGCTTCGTCGAGCATGGCGCTGCAGTATGCGGGAAGTATCCAGGCGAGTGGTTTGGACCTTCGGCCGCGGCTCGATGCATACAAGATCTGATAAACAAGTACAAGGAGGCTGGACTGAAGGTGTATGTGTCAGGCGACGGCGCAGACGTCTACGAAGACAAGCTAAAGCAGATCGCTATTGACGACGAGGGTAACTGGCAGCCTACGCTGATCCTAGTTGGTACTCGGTTGGGCATCGACAAGATCAATCCTGTGTACTGGGAGGCGCTGAAGGCCACTCTTCAGATACCACAGGCTATTGGCATCGCAGGGTGAGTTATGCCGTTTGGCACGTCCACATATTGACATACTGACATTTGCGTAGGGGCCGACCGTCAGCGTCACATTACTTTGTTGGTGTTCAGGGGAACAACTTCTACTACCTTGACCCGCACAGTACACGGCCTCTGTTGCCGTACCGTGCGCCAACCACATCAAGCGATGACAAGGAAACACCCAGCCATAGCATGCCCTCTACCTTGTCGTGCTCATCAACATCAGCGTCCTCGTCCACATCGTCCACAACGATCGTTCCTCCTGCCGACTCGCTACCTACCATACCAGACCTATCAAAGCAGTCTACTTACTTGCCCTCGGATATTGCAACTTGCCACACTCGCCGGATTCGACGGCTACAGATCCGGGAAATGGACCCGTCTATGCTTCTCGCCTTCCTTGTCACTTCCGAGGCCGACTACGAGAAGTGGAAAGAGGGCGTGCAGAGTGTCCAGGGCAAATGTGTTGTGCATGTGCAGGACCATGAGCCTGCGCCACGGGGCCAGGAGCGGGAGGGTGCAATTGATGAGGTGGAGAGCTGGGACGAGGAGGGATTGCAGTAGGTAACACTGCGGGCGAACGAGCCTAGCAGAACGGGCGTTTATGGTTGTTAAAATACCACGGATACACCTCATGCATGCTTGGAGTTAATAGTGTTGGCGGAGTTTGCTAAATTATCCGTAAACGCCCCACACCTAGTCAGCAATTGAGCAGCCTTCGTGGCTACGCATTCTAGACATGTGTCTGATCGTTGTCAGCCTTGAGGTCGCGTTCTTTGCTGAGGCCGTTATTGTGGGACTTCACGAACCGATTTCCCGCAGTCTGCTTCGCTCGGTCACCAACTCGGATCCTCCCATTTCGATGCTTTCTTGACGAGTTCAGAACTCGCACACGATCAAACTTCCCGAATACGCGACCGGGGCTCCTTGTTGGAGAAGGTAAATTGGCCCTTTCTGGTGGCGCATCCAGAGTGTGCGCTGCTCACGATTTCGCCAAAGTTGGAAAGGAACGCCACGAAGTCGCAATCATTTCGCATACATCAATGAGACATGTGCGAGACGGGATTTTCGGCTATAAATGACCTGTATGGTGAGCAAAGTCTGAAAACGTCAAAGAGAACAGAACGTGAAATGACGAGTGATGAAGTTTGAAGAATTGATTCGTTCCCGTCTGCTGTGGTATAATATACAGACCCAGAGATGATGGACCTCGTAGTCAAATCATGACTCGATGACGAGAGAACAAGCAAACCGACCCATGATCACATTATCGGAAACCCATGAACACCGCAGCCCCATAGCCAGCTTATCGACTAGACAAGCAAAGAAACCCAAAGAAAGACGCATCCAAGAAAGCACTCTATTTGGTGGATGAAGAGTACTTTGTGACAGCCTTGGTGCCCTCAGAAACGGCGTGCTTGGCGAGTTCGCCGGGCAGGATAAGTCGGACTCTGCGGTGGAGTTAGCAAATGGAGGCGAAAGCCAGAAGTGGAATCACATACGAGGTCTGGATCTCGCGCGACGAGATGGTCGACTTCTTGTTGTAGGCAGCAAGCTTGGAGGCCTCGGTGGCGACGCGCTCGAAGATGTCGTTGACGAACGAGTTCAGGATGCTCATGGCGCGGTTGGAGATACCAGTGTCAGGGTGGACCTGCTTGAGAACTGCAAAGACGCGTCAGCACGTTGAAGTCGATGGAAGCGGATGGATTTGAATGCGTGCGCGAGCTGTAAAAGCTCGCTGTCGCGCTTGTGACGCGCAATGCAGAATGGCAAACTCACCTTTGTAGATGTAGCTGGAGTAGGTCTCCTTCCTGGTCTTGGTGCGCTTCTTCTTGTCGCCGGAGGGAGCGGCCGTCTTCTTGCCAGCCTCCTTCTTCTCCGCGGGTGCCTTTCCAGCTGGGGCCTTGCCGCCGGTGGTGGGAGTCTTCTGGGCTTTGGGAGGCATTTTGGGTAAAAAGTGTGGTGGTTGAGATGGGTGCTGAAAGTGGCTTGACTGGGTGAGATGGACTGCTGCGTGTGGTGAGACTGTTGCGATGGATGGAGACTTTAGGTCGTCGACGGCGGGGGACGCGCTACTTATGGGGAGCGCGCTCGATGTTGTGATCCAGCAGGCGCGGGATGGCCTGTGCGCGGAGCTGCTTGCTGGTTTGAGTGGCTAAGCGAGGCGAGTGTGATCCTGTCGCGTTGCGGACTGCGGGCGCTGATTCCTCGCCGCGCTAGTGAGGCAGGTTGATCTTGCGCGCACCACAACACGCCCGCAGTCCTTATAAGACCGCCCCGCCCCGCGACAGCAGCGAGCAATCCATCGTCTCGACACTCCACGCCCGCATATCGCAGCAACAGCCATCTCACCCAAACACTCTTAACTACCCAACTTTTCAACCCAACCAACTTCATCAAAATGACTGGCGGCAAATCCGGAGGCAAGGCCAGCGGCTCTAAGTCCAGCGCCCAATCGTAAGTACCTCTATCAGCTGCGCAGCTTTGCCTTGGCCGCATTCCCGTATCTTTTAACTTCTGTCCCGTCTTGTTTGACGCGTCTTCTCTTGCAGTTGACGCGTCTTTTTGCATTGTCGCATTGCATCATCACTAACACTGCGCAGTCGTTCATCCAAGGCCGGTCTCGCTTTCCCCGTCGGCCGTGTCCACCGTCTGCTCCGCAAGGGCAACTACGCTCAGCGTGTTGGTGCCGGTGCTCCCGTCTACCTCGCCGCCGTCCTCGAGTACCTCGCGGCTGAAATCCTCGAGTTGGCCGGCAACGCTGCGCGTGACAACAAGAAGACCCGTATCATTCCCCGCCATCTTCAGCTCGCCATCCGCAACGATGAGGAGTTGAACAAGCTCCTCGGCCACGTCACCATTGCCCAGGGTGGTGTCCTCCCCAACATTCACCAGAGTACGTTTCTCGCATCCATTGTCTCAACCCAACTGCTAACGTGCTTTTCAGACCTTCTGCCCAAGAAGACAGCCAAGCCCGGCAAGGGTCCTTCGCAAGAGCTCTAAGCGCATTTTGCTCTGAGTTTCTTTGGCGCGATTTCTTCATGGGTCTTTTCGTTTTGCAATGATAATGGGAGTCGGTCTGGGTCTGGGTTCATGGCTTTCCACGGGGTTTATACCAGAGCTGTATATTAGCTGGTCGCATTGAACGACCACTGGCTCATGAGCTGAATCGAGCGATATCACTTCAACCTTGTCTTTTTTGAGTCACAATTCCTTTTGAGCCAACGCGCAATCTACGCATCGCGCATCGAGCATCCTTATCTTGGATACCTTGCTCAGCAGAACACATCATGGCCGACAGCAGAGCATCAAGTTACGAATCGCTTCGCGCGCGAATTTCAAAACGATGAGGCGGAAGTTAGATCATGCAAACAGAACGCACGATGTTGGAAGCTGGGCTTGGAAGCGAGATACGAGGATTGTAGATAACGAGGAAATGGTGAATCTCAACGAGAGAGTGCAGATGGAGTATCAACAAGCCAGATCTCTCGGTGACACGATGGAGATAGACAAGCAACGGTTTCGATACAAAATTGTCTCTGGGAATGAGCCTAATAACTGGGTATTATGCGATTGCCAGCAGATCAAATCGTAACAGCAATTATTGCGAATCTTGGAATAGCGTTGAACATGGATCTGATCACGTGCATTGACTCTCATACTGCTTGCACTTGCAGCTTCGATAATATATACAAGTTACCTCCTTCCATTGAACCCCAGCAATCTGCCTCTACAAGCTCATCTTTGGAGGGGCTACAAATAAGTCAATATAGAATTTTTCAAACACTTGGATTTGAACTCACGATCTAATGCCGGGCATGGCAGGTTGCGCTCGTACTTGGAGCCTGTATAATCCGTTAACATTCCCGTGTCCGCGGCCGGGCCGGATATGTATCCGCAGTAGGTCGACGTACCTCCAGGCGCTGTGGGTGCGCGATATGGATCAGGATGCTTCCATTTCTCGAGCAACGACTCGGTCTCTTTGATCAGTTCCTGTTCAGGTGGGTCAGCATGGGTCTAGGGTCGTCACGGCGCGCAAGACACAACGCCGTAGTCGATTGTGTGAAGACGCACCCTCTGCAATCGCGGCTCGGTGACGCTCTTGTTCGCCTCGAACAGGCCCCGAATGTACAAGGCCTGTCCGCGCCAGAGGTATCGGTGGACACTCCAGTCGAGCGCAAGCTTGAGGGACCGCCTGTAGAGGCGTCTGCAGGGCTGTCAGTTGCTGCGTGTAGTGGGCGGTGCGGGAGTGTCGGCGCACAGGACGTGTATTCTGGAGCTCATGGCGACTCTGGCCCCGCCTTTCGCATCGATCGTGGAAGGGTATCGGGTGGATTGTGGGCGCAATGCGTCGTCGTCGTGGGTGCAAGTGTTGTGTCAAAGCTGTGATGTTGCTGCGCAAGCTTGGCGCGGTTTAGGCTGGCGTGCAGTTCTGACGTCCGTCCAACCGGAAGACAGTGCTGCCCTTTAATCAATTCCCTCAGACCCAGTTCCTCCACGTCGAGGCACTGCCCATCTTGTCTTTGCTCCTCACCCTCCCTTCCTGGTCTGCTTTCGCCGCCCATCATGTCTGGCCAGCAGTGTCTCCGCCGTCTGCCATGCGCCGTGCGTGCCGTGCCGGCTCTGCGCGCAGGTGCCAGAGCTGTTAATAAGATATCTGCCACGCCCAGTTACTCGGCCGTCTCGAGAGCGAGTTCATCTGGACTGCTCAGTCAAGTTTCGAGGTATGCAGCTCATTGAGCAGCTGTGTGCTTCACTAATAGCTTTCCAGACGTCCGGGCCAGCTCACAACACAGCGTCTATGGAGCATCGAGCAAACGCGAACTTATGGTAGGTACCCAATTGCAGGCGCTACAACCATAGAAGCTGACACTGGTACAGCCGATACCGTCGTCAAGGTGCCACAGATGGCCGAATCGATCACCGAAGGAACTTTGAAGCAATGGTCAAAACGTGCGTACAGCCACGATCCACCGTACCGACTTCGACTAACGTCCTACAGAGGTCGGTGACTACGTCGAGGCAGACGAAGAGATCGCGACCATCGAGACAGACAAGATCGATGTCTCCGTGAACGCACCCGAGGCTGGCACCATCAAAGAATTCCTCGTCAACGAGGAGGACACCGTTACCGTTGGACAGGATCTGGTTAAGCTCGAGCTGGGCGGAGAGCCATCCGGCGGAAAGAAGGAGGAAGCGTCGTCAGAAGCCAAGGAGCCCGCGGACAAGGAGCAGGAGACATCCTCGCAGCCCTCTGGCGAACAGGAGCAGTCGAAACCAAAGGAGGAGAGTGCGCCGAAGCAGGAGGACAAGCAACCTGAGCCAGCGAAACAGGAGTCAAAACCCGAGCCTCCCAAGCAGGAGCAAAAGCCCCAGCCGCCCAAGAAGGACTCGAAACCTTCGCCGCCAAAGGAGGAACCCAAGCAGGCCCAGCCTGGCAACCGCGATGAGCGCCGCGTATGTCCCCAATGTACTCCTATAGGCATCACACGACTAATCTCTTCTACAGGTCAAGATGAACCGCATGCGCCTGCGCATTGCCGAGCGCTTGAAGCAGTCGCAGAACACCGCAGCCTCTCTGACCACCTTCAACGAAGTCGACATGTCCTCTATCATGGAATTCCGCAAACTTTACAAGGACGAAATTCTCAAGACCAAGGGCGTCAAACTCGGTTTCATGTCCGCCTTCTCGCGCGCGTGCATCCTCGCCATGCGTGACGTGCCGGCCGTCAATGCTTCGATTGAGGGTCCTAACGGCGGTGATACCATTGTCTACCGTGATTATGTCGATATATCGGTTGCCGTGGCCACGGAGAAGGGTCTCGTCACACCCGTTGTCAGAAATGCTGAGAGCCTAGATATGGTTGGCATTGAGTCGGCGATTGCGGAACTTGGCAAGAAGGCACGCGACAACAAGCTGACGATCGAGGACATGGCTGGAGGTACCTTCACCATCTCCAACGGTGGCGTCTTCGGAAGTCTGATGGGCACTCCCATCATCAATCTCCCGCAGACTGCAGTGCTGGGATTGCACGCAATCAAGGACAAGCCGGTCGCTATGAATGGCAAGGTGGAGATCAGGCCGGTATGTTCAAATACGCCACGTGGTGGTAGACACTTGCTGACTGAACTTGTAGATGATGTACCTCGCGCTTACCTACGACCATAGGCTGCTAGACGGAAGGGAGGCGGTCACATTCTTGGTCAAGATCAAGGAATACATCGAGGATCCCCGAAAGATGCTGTTGTAGACATGTCAAGTGGCTGTGTCCTCTGATCAAGGACTGCTGTCGTCCACAGACAGGGAAGCACTACATTTGGGTGTGGTTTAGGTTTCTTGTACATGCGTGTGGTGTGATAGGCGATCGGATTCGATCAGAAAATAGGATATGTATGATAGTCGGTGCAATGCATAATGAGCGTTTCTGTCCAACCCGTCGCAATTTTAGAAGTCAGTGCAGTTCAGCGTCCTAACATCTCCACAAGGGAGAGCGAGTACGGTCGCGGTAACATCTGACATGTCACACTATTCATCGTGTGGTTATGAATGACACGGTAGTTCCTGCCACGCTTGCTTGACTTGGGGCGCATCGCGCCCCTCTAGGTTCTGCACACTCTTGCACAAACACAATAACGAGTGCGCCCCACCCATTTTTTAAAATAAATAACCATGCCATAATACTGCCTGCGATATGGACATGATTTACTGCAAGTTTCATATACATTATGGTTGTTGTGGTGGCGTGGTGATTTTTTGTTCGATATAAGAGTGTGCTTTAAAGTGGTGATATTGTACCACAGTCAAGTGGACAAACATGGTCGACCACCAACATGCCACTAACAAAAGAACAATTTATCTGACATATAGTAGATATAGCGAGTGACAGTCAAATATAACGAGGATTTGTATTGAAAGTATAACCTCCCTGGATGTGCAAGTCCAATGCACCTACCAATTGAAGTTGTAATTGTCATGTGGTTTCCTGATGCTTCCATCTGATGTAGTCATTGTCGGTTGCCAATCGTGCAGCAATCAACATTAGGACTATATGTAGGTAGTGATTCTCTGAGATAGATCTGCACGCAATTTCATCTGATCTTTCTCATCTCAGTTTCAACTGTTGTCAACATGGGTGCACTAGCTTGAATAACAACAGGTGCACTAAACGCGGAACGTTGAGCTTTACAGGGCGCATCTTATGGAACAAGGAGCCGCGTCCACCGAATCAAGAGTCTTGAACAGTATATACATGCGAGATTATAGAGTGGTAGTCATGAGATTTCTCCCAACAGGAGCGTGCCGACAAGCACATCCCAACATGGATGAGAAACAGGGCTAACATGGACACCGGTTGAATAATATATCTCTATGCTATTAACCAACGGCTTTAAGCCCTTTGTCTAGCTTCTTTTGCGAGCAGCAGAGGATGACACACCTGCGCCTCTGTGCCTAGGATTGTGGCGGTCTCGCCGTTGCCTTAAAGGCACGCAAGTTGAATGAGGACGACGCAAGATTGGGTTGTAGCAGTCACGACTCAAAAGCAAAGACCAGATTACGTGATTTCAAACGGAGTTCTAAGCATCAGGTCTGAAACTTTCGGACCCTTCGCACCGTGTTCAGGTAGCCCATATCCTCGACCAAAAGCTGTTCTTCAACCCATGTCGTGCTCGGAGCTATACCGTCACTACCAAGTTCACCTGCTTCAGCCAGGTGAGCTTGCTCAACGAATGCCCAGTCTGGGTAACCGCAGCAACCTCCAACGAAGACGGTACGCTCGGGTGTCAGAGTATGCAGCAAGCATTCATGCGTCCTTGGTACTAGGAGTTGCACCACTTTCCTCGCTGGGTCAAAACCGCGAACCAGTGCTGTACATATCAGCTTCGAGGTCTTCGGGTCCAATGACTCCATCATGCCTGTCCTCTCGGATTTCGGAAAATGTGGTATGCGATATCTCTTTGTACGAGGCAAAGACGTGTATGGTGTTGGAATGGCCGAGGAAGTTGACTCCACAATCTGTATGATCGAGCCATTCAAGGCATCAACCAGTGACGCTGGCTCGATTGGTTCAGAGTATACAAAGAAACCAACAAAGTCTTGCGTTCGTTCATCGGTCTCCTGGAAGCTGAATTCCCAGGGCACGATGTTTGACAAAGATGTGCCCGACCATATTGACGCATCTCCATCATTCGTCTCGATGTTTCGAAGACTGAAATAAGATTGCATCTGCATAGCTCTGAGCTCAGCCTCAGTTCTCCAACGGGGTGATGACGGGGACTGTGATGCAATCGCATGGGTTGTGCCACGATATTGTGACACGATACTTTGCAGAGTGTGCAACCTATGGTCATTTTCCGGCCCATTTGCCCGAACATCGCCCAAATGTACCAGATGATGTGGTTTGAACGATGCAAGCACGTTTGCAAGCAGGTTAAAGTCCGTCTCATATAACGAACCCGAGGTGTTTACGATGAGTGGTAGAGGCGACTCTCGTGACTGTAGACTTTTGTATGTCAAGAAGAGATCTTCTGCACATACACGGAGGTATTCCAGGTAGTTAACGAGGTTCATAGGAACTGGGTGTGAGCGCATTGTGGTGGTTCTTTCAACGTCCATTGAGAGTGGTGGGACTGATGAATGAGTATAGCTCGGTCCCAGATTTAGCGTCCTTACTACACTCAATGATACCTGACCATGACTTGTGTACTCTGGTTTCGCTGGATCAAGGTCTAGGTAACAGACAGCCGCCACTGGTCGCGCCGATTTGCCTTGGCCTGTCAGGTACCGATTCAAGAGTCGCCTCGCAAAGGTTGATTTGCCTGAGTCCGAGGAGCCAACTATAAGGATCGCAGAGGGGTTCGCAGAACATTCCTCGACTACACGGAGCCAGTCCTCACTCGCTACTTCCGGAGTCAAAGGTCGAGCAAGCGGGTCTGCACTAGACTCTTGGATCTATGGGAAATGTTAGCAACCAATTCTAGAGGACAAATGGCTTTCCAATGCAGCGCATGTCAAGAGCGCTTCGGTTGACCAAGGACGGAGACGTACAACAGTAAACGAGCGTTCGAATCCAGTCTCTGCCGGCACATTCCATATATCCGCAAACAATGGGCTAAATCTGGCGAGCGCAACTGGTCTGTCCCAATCCATGATGTGCACATGGTTGACACCATCCAAACCTCTGAGCTTGGTTATGGGATGTGTCGCCGGAACACAAGCAGTATACACCTCGTCTTGTCTACCACGACGTGAGAGTACCCCAATGTTGGCGCCATTCACGTTGATCGCTCCCCTGAGAACCTTGAATTGGAATGAACCAATCAGAGAAATAGTTGTGTGCTTGCTTAAATTGACCTTTAGACCAGACTCGTCGTCTGAAAGAACATTCTGAGGATCATTACGCCAAGTGCATAACTTGATATTGCGCTGCACAGCCAATGGCTCGTCATCCGACACGGACGCGTCGAGCTCAGGTGTGGAGACCTGTTGCAAGGGCTGTGGATGTTGAGGAACTTGATCTACAGTGATCTCTGGAGTGACAACATCCTTGGATGTTGCATCCGCTCTCAGTCTTGCTGCAGCGATGGCACTCAACGGTTTCGAAGCATTGGCTGTCGGGTCTATGAATGTGGTCAATGCTGGAACCCCGTGCAGTGAAATGGTTTGCAGTCTTACTCATCGTCTGGGTATCCGATTCTACAGTACCGATTCTCTTCCTCTTGCCTGGCATTTTGATGTGTTGCGCGGTCAGTCAGGAACAGTTCACCTTGAAGATTCGAGCATCGCTAGCGCCACAGATCAAGGTTAGCGTAAGCGGCTCATGCAGTCGCGGGGGAAGATCCCTGTCCGCCGCCGACAAAAAGTTGCTGCATCTTCAATCGTCCTGCGCATACAACATGGCAACGCGCCCACCATGAAGGAAGCGAAGAGAACGCCAGTGCCCCTGCCGGGCTCCAAGGCGAAGCTACAACCCAAGAGCACGCCCTCAAAGGCACCGTTGAGCCAGGAATTCGTGGGCAGCGATGACGATTCTCCAGCCGAAGCTGCACCAAAGCCCAAGAAACCAAAGACCACAATTGCCGTCCATAGACCGAATGGAGCCGCCAAAGCAAAAGCAAAGGAGCCTACTCACGACACAGAGACTATCAAATCAACCGCGAAGTCAAAATCCTCCTCCAAGGCAGTGTCTTCGAAACCTGTCGTGACCACGCCGCAGGCTGTAGATACGTCAAGCTCAGAGGACACGGTCGACAGCGATGTCACCACTTCAAAAGAGCAGAAGAGAGCCGCGACTCAGAATGGAAATACACAGGGCGCCGCAAGCGACAGCAGCTCGGTCAGCTCTAGCGACGAGTCGGACGAAAGCGAGCAGATGCCGGCGGCTCAGAAACCTGCTCAGACGTATGTCTTTAGTCCTGCCTCTAGCCCTGCCTCGAGATTGTTCGCTGACTCAACATCAGACAAGTACGAGCGCCGCAAGCCCACGCTGTTAAGTTCCGATCTGCACCCGTTTACGTGCCACCCAAAGACTTCAATGCTGTGCCGATCAATGATAAAACTACGTCCAAGTCCGCACGAATATTCGAAGAGCTTCACGGGAAGCAAATATGGCATATTACAGCTCCGGCTGGCGTATCGATGAAGGATCTGAAGGAAATTGCCATGGACAGTGCTATGAAGGAAGAAGCCATCCTGGAGCATAAGGGCACAAGCTACGGCTTCCGGAACTTGGAGCTTGGAGCAGATGTGGCATGCGAAGTGATGGTACCCAAGAAGAATGGGTACAGAACTGGTAGGTCACTTGGATATGCTTGAGGTTTGACACTGATGGGTAACAGTGCGTATGCCGGTCTCACAGACTCTGCATCTTGAAGCAGTCGTAAAGCTTCCGCATCTAAGCTCGAAGCAAGCAGATCCGAATCTAGGCTCAGAGGCTGCAGCATCCATAACAAGGTCTACCATTCGCGCACCCCGTCCCCAGCTCAAAGGACTCAAGATGCGCTTCCGTCCCACTGGATTTGGCAACGGAGCTGCTGGCGCGCTCGGCGATTCCGAGAGCGAGGACGAACTACCACAGGAGACTGCCGGGCTCGGAACGCCCGACGAGCTCAATCTGCCCTCACGGATACGGAAAGAGAAGAGAAAACACGCCGAGGCTAACGGAGAGGCCAGCACAGAGGCCCCGTCGAAGAAGCCCAAGAAGCACCGGACAGCGGAAGAACAGAAGCAGAAGGACGAGGCGAGAAGAGCGAAAAAGGAGAAGAAACGGGCGCAAGAAGCAGCGCTGACGAGGTCTTGAACACCTTATGAATGTTGACCTGCAACACACCTCCAGTTGGAACCACAGTTCGTGGCACATGATGGATCGCGTGCCATGCTTGGACTAAATCAATGGGATGTCTGCTTGTAAATTTCACAGCATACAGCGAGCGATGCATACCTTCTCATCCAATAATGATACGGCATGATATCAACCAGGAATGGAGCAGGCGTTCATAGATACTAATTGAGTTGATGTCCGGAGACTCTCCGTACCTAGAGGGGACTGGAATATCACACTCTATCTTCGATTGTACGTTTACAAACCTATCAAAAACAGAGAATAGCCTCCATGGGTATTGTCCTGCAAACAGCATGACATAACCTCGACGAAATCGTAACCTGAATACCGATGGCCTAGGGGGTAGCCAATCCCAGCGTGGTACCATTTACGCAATGGTGAAGTGTTTCCGAAGTTGCTATGAAGGTCTGTCGAGGCTCCACCGTCTGGCTGCAGGTCCCAGGGGCGCGTTCGCACCTGCAGCTTCGGTCCGAGGTCGCGTCGCGTCGATGTGAACATGACAATTGCTCATCATGCAGTGAATGAGCTGACTGCCATGCGATGCTACCAGGAACAAAGCTCCAATAATCGTATTGTCGCTGGCTCTGGCTAAGCAAAGTGGGAGGTGGTAGTTGATCCGACTGGCGCGCGCATGTCTCCGCCGACCGTTGTGGCTTGTCGTCATCAGTTAACGGTTCAGCACAGGCCATCAACAGTTGTCTAGCGTGTGTTGTCAGTAGTCGAGCGCGCAGGAGCGCACACCAAAGTGCTTTTGCGACGCTTGACTTCACCGCCGCCTCGACCCTCCCAACATGTGTATGAGCAGGCCTCGCATTCCCCAAATCGACGCGACTGCCCCCCCACGTGCCGCGCCGACCTGCTCAGATGGCGGCTGCAACTAGCCCTCCTGCCTCGACAACGGAGGCACCCCAAACAGACACCCTCGATGCCGCCCCGTCTTCCCCCACACCAGCCCCAGCCCCAGCGCCTTACGACCACATGGCCCACGACATATCCGAGTCTGAAGATGTCAAAACGTTCGACCTACCCGACTCGGACCTGCCGCCGCTGCCCACCGACGGAGGCGACAGTTTCCTGCAGCACGATTTCAAGGAGAGCGGCGTGGCACAGGGAGACGCCAGTGTACTGATGGACCGTGAGATGAAGCGCCAGCTGATGGATATTGAGTCGAGCTTTATCCCTGAAGCTTCGGCCCAGGTTGAGCCGGCGCGAGGCCAACAAGGAGCAGACGATACCTACCTATTTGGTGGCTCGCCAGGCAACGCGCGCCCGCCATCGCCAAAAGCACAGGCGGACGCCGACCTGCAAAGAGTCATGGCGAACATTGAAGAGATGACGAAGCCCAAGAAGAAGCCGAAGAAGCTGCAAGTGCGCAGCGGAAACACGCCAACCAAGCCAAAGCCGACCGACACCTCAGATGCGGACTCCTCGCTGCTATCACAGGATCCACCTACACCAGCAGACGCTTACAAGACCCCGGCAGCGCGGCGGCTGGACTTTGAGACGGAAGCGACACCAGACGTTGCAGAGTCGACCTCAGAGGCAGCGCCGTCTTCGCCCTCTGCAGATGCTGCGCAGCGAAACCAATTGCGAGCCACTGTGGGAGATGCTGCGGAAACCGGGCCCGAACAGCAGCGCCATGAGCCCGAGCGCAACTCGAGTGAGGCTCCCGCCGTAACTACAGGCGCGGAACAAAAGGACGACGACCACTCCCAGCGACCAACATCTAGCGCTTCAACTGTCAAAGCCCCCGATTTCACTCAACTTGAGGAAGGCTCGTCACTCCTCACGTCCGATCACGAGCTCAGTATGGAAAGCATACAGATTCCGGGACCAGCATCAGCAATGACTTCACCGCGGCCTAGAAAACGGCCAAGTTTTCTCCAGAATCGCCATTCCAGCCAACGTTCGTCCGTATCTTCGTTCACTAATCGTTCAGATGTGTCTGGAGATGGCGTGAGCACAGCTAGTCTCGGCGCAGACTACGCCTTGCAGACCGGCGGCACGGTACCTCGTTCAGTGCCTCACAGAAGCAGCCTGGGTCTGTCCAGACTACCCAGTCTCGGTAGTATCGCGTCTTCAATGTCTGGCTACAGCGACACAAACCCATGGGAGAAGCACCGAAGTATCAGCTCGAATTCCTTGTCCGGACTCCTTCACCCTGATGGCAGCCTCGGTCGTCTGGAAGAGGAAAATCTCAACACCGCAACACCTCCTGAGACGCCACGAGCCCCTAGCGTCCAGCCTCTGGCTCCCACGGATACTGTAATAGCTAGGCACGTACAGG
Source organism: Setomelanomma holmii (assembly GCA_010015745.1). Classification (NCBI taxonomy): domain Eukaryota; kingdom Fungi; phylum Ascomycota; class Dothideomycetes; order Pleosporales; family Phaeosphaeriaceae; genus Setomelanomma; species Setomelanomma holmii. The sequence continues at coordinate 19,813 of ML978276.1, forward strand.
ACATCCAGGTGCCTGACACCGTTGCACGCGAGTTTCGGGCGAAACACTCGCGATCTCCAGACAAACGACATATGGCTACCCCCTTCACCCGCAGCAAGCACAATCTTACGCTGAAAGAACAAAATAGCAAGATCGACAAGCTCAGCAAGGAGAACTTTGATCTCAAGCTGAAAATTCATTTTCTGGATCAGGCCCTCCAGAACCGGTCAGACGAGGGTGTCAAAGATATGATCTCCAAGAATGTCCAGCTGCAGACTGATCTTGCAACTGAGAAAAAGGAAACCCAGTCTCTGCGAAAGAAGATAAGAGATCTAGAACGGAGGCTCAAAGCGCATGAGGAGGGTCTCGTACCCACAAAAGAAACTGGCAGCGGCTCTGAAGACGGAAAGAGTGACCATTCCTCGCGGCAAGCGGAGCTCGAAGAGGAAATTGAGTTCCTGCGAGAACGACTGGAAAGCACAGAGACAATCATCGAGCAATGGCAGCAAGAGGCTCTGCAGAAGGAGGCTGACAACAGGCGCATGGCAGACTACATCAAGACAATGAGAGAGAAGAGTCCAACTGGCGAATCGGCTGGACTCAACGAGGCGATCAACATGTGGAAGGAAGACTTCGAGGATGAACGCGCTCGGCGAGAACAGGTCGAAACGCGTTGTCAACAGGCCGAGACGGAGAGTGAGAATCTTCGCGCCGAGATTCAGCGGTTGAAAGAGCAGAACATACAGCTACAGCAGCACACTAACGCGAATCATCACATCAACAAAGTGTACAGCAGCACAAGGCGGGTACATCAATCGTTTACGACCCGTTCCCATTCGGGGTCAGAGGGCAATGACCAAGCTCCACCGATATCCAATGGAGGGACCAGTTCGACTCTCGTGGAGCAGCTGCAGAGCGACAACGACAAGCTTCAGCGTGATCTCCATGCTCAGGTGTCCATGCTGACCTCACGCAACCGGGAGAATCTGCGCTTGAGGGAAGAAAACGAAGGCTTGAAGCTGACCATTCGCCGAGGCGATGCTGGGTCGATCGCCGGCGATAGTATCCTCGAAAGATCAATATCCCGCAATCACATGAGGTCCGTCTCTAGAGCGAGCGGCGGCACGCGAGTAACGCAAATGAGCGATCCGGAACGGGAGGATCTTGAAACAAAATATGCTGCAGTTCGGGACGAACTTTCCCAACTCAAGCTCTCTTACAAGGAGCTCGATGATCAACTGAATGGCCACTTGGATATGCTCGAGACTGCAGAGAACAAGATTGCAGAGCTTGAGAAGGAGGTTGAAGCATCGACGGAGGATCTGCAGGCCTTGTCTGCAGAAAGAGATGAAGCTTTGGAGATGCTCCAAGACAAGGAGCAGGACTGCGAAGAGCTCAGACAAGAGGCCCTGGACACCGTGCAAAGACTTGAGACCGAGCTAGATCAGAAGAACCAAGAGCGTGAACGGCTCATCATCGACCTCGAAAACACGACGGAAGATTTCAATGCTTTGCAACAGGAAATGAAGCATGTCAGCGAAAGTCTGTTGAATCTGGAGGACGACCGAGACGCAAGCTTGCGGAAGATTCAGAGCCTCGAAAGTGAGCTTGTCGATGCAAACCAAGAGCTCGGTAGACAAGACAAGCTACTGAACGATGAGAGGTCGAAGACCGAGAGACTCGAAGTTCAGCTGGAGACCTGCCAGGGTGAGATCGACTTCCTGCGCGAGGAGCAAGAAGGCGACAAGATCAAAATCGGCGAACTGGAGTCAGCACATAACAATGCTCAAATCACGATTCAAGACGGCAAAGAGCGCCTCAGAGATCTCGAGGAACGAGTTACGCAGGAGCGCCAACAGCGTGATGTCCTGGATAGCAGGGAAAAGCAGGAAGTTGTGAAGATCATCAACGATCTCAACACACAGCTGACCAAGCTCAAAGACGATAACAGGAGGCTACGAAAGAACTTGTCAGGCAAGGACGTCGAGGCGTCCACGTGGAAGCAGAGGCTCGACGAGCTTGAGCTTGGGCTTCGCGAAGCCCTTGGCAACCTCAATGGTAACAGGGCCAGCCTCTTCAAGGTAAGCAGCGACATTCCGGACTCTACCGAGCATTCTCCTAACAAATGCTTCAAGGACATCGCCAAGCTGCAACGAGATCTCGAGTCTCACGTGCAGGAACTTGACGCTACCAAGAACGATCTTGCCGAGAAGGATCGCCTCCTACGCAACCGGGACACTCTGTTGGAAAACACGGGCATGGAAAGTCGTCGTCTCGCAGACCTGCTAGAATGCGAACGTCAGGCTCGAAGACAGGATCAGAACGCTTATGATACAGCCAAACGTGGCCACCAATCAGTCTCAAAAACCGTGCAACAACACGAGACACGGGTCCTCGAACTTGAAACTCTCCGCAGTCAGGATCGCCAGAGGATCCATGGCTTAGAGAAGCAGTACAAGGAGCAATTGCTCGAACGCAACAATTTGCTCTACGCTTTGTGGAACCGTCTATCGACTCTTTGCGGGGCGGAGTGGTGTCGAAGCAATGCCCTTGTGAACGGCGAGCTTACTTCAATGGAGCTCATATCCAAGAACATCCTGGGCTTCAATAAGAACATGATCTTGGCCGTCAAGACGGTCGAAGGCATCATTGGCGGCTTCAAGATTAGGATACGAGCCATGGAGAAGGACCTAGTGCGCGACTATCAGACATTGGAGCACACTCTTGATGTGCGAGTGAAGCGACTTGATCAGCTTGAGAAGCTTGTACAGGCACAGAGACAATCGATGTCCATTGGTCGACCAAGTACTGTACGCGGTGGGCTGGTTGACGTTAACTCCGCTGAGGTGAACAAACTTCGGACCGAAAACAAAAATTTGCGCACAGAAGTCCAGACGCTTCGGGCCATTACGTCGACCACGCAATCCGGCAACGAGATACTTGTTAGCCGATCTCCATCTCGGAACGGTTCACCAAGCTCGTCTAAGCGAGCGAGCATGGCACACACCCTTCTCCGCGCCCAATCCGCTTCGGTCGTCGAGCACCTCCAAGGGCACAGTCCGGGTCATCCTTATCCGGCGTCTGTGCCTCTTCAGCCCAGCGAACAGAAATGGATACACCGTCTCAAAGAGCTGGAACGCCGTTTGAAAGCAGAGCGTGAGGCAAGACTCCTCGATCGCAGCGGTGCCAGGAAACGACTTGAACAGAAGGTTGAGGAGAATGCTGATTTGAGAGCTCTCCTCGAAAGAGAAAGGGAAAAGAAGGACGAAGACGACAGACGAGAGACCTTACAACGGACGGCATCCGCTAATGGAAGCCGCTCAGGGAGGAGTGGCCGCCAGAGCGTGATGGGAAGTCTGCGGAATGGATTGGGGCAGGAGAGAGATGAGTCTTCTGAGATGTATTAGTACTTTTTTTTGTCTTTTCTTGTTGTATGATCTACGTGTTGATAGTATTCTGGGGTTGGTTTTCTTACAGTGCACTGATGTATCACTGCTCTGATCGACTCGCCTTTGGCGCAAAGAGAGCATATGGTTTGGATGGGCGCCTGGGTTTTTGAGCAGTCTCGCCCCGTGGAATTGCGGTATCATTCTTCTCCATTGACATCTACGTCTCGCAAACGTTGGCAAACTAAATTCGGATGCGTCATTCTGTCGTCCCTCTCACCGGCCTTGGCAATCAGCGCTCACTAAATCCATCACTCCATATCTCCAATCTGCCAGCACCTACTCGAATCATTCCATCTTGCTCTCGCTTGGATTCAACTCAGGTCACCTCGGCCTGTATATCCTCCAGCTCGCTAATCGCCCAACACTTTCTCAGCCTTCAATCTCGTCAACTCACCATAACGAAGTGTAGCGAGTAGATCTGGACCGCGATCTCACCGCTGCTGTTCTCAACGTTTCCGCGTTTGTCTCAGGCATCTCCTTGACAACTTTCAAACATTCTCTTCCGGCCATAGTCTCTGTACGTTTTCCCGCTCTTGCCATCCGCTCTCACCTCTTCGCATGTTGCAAGCAGTATAGACCTTGTTGCACCCTACGCCATGCCTTCTGAGCGATCGCTTACCGTTTATCGACAGAGTCAGCGCTCTCGTGCCCAATCTACGACAAGCAACGCTTCAGACCGCTTGAGCTCTCCGTACATAGAGCCAGAAACGTGGCCACCACGTTCCTCCCGACTAAACTTGCCGCCGCCACAGTACACTTCTCTACCACCTTCTTTACCGCGTCAAGGCGATAACCTATTGAATCTGCTGATCTACAGTCGAGGTCAAGCTTACCATACCAGCGCAGCGTCATCCATAGCACCCACCCCACGCTTCGTGCCACGCTCTGGAACACAGTCGGAACGATCGTCGGCATACCCACGTGAACTCTCCGCATCTCACGATACTGGATCAAGTAAAAGGCCAACAGGCAGAAACTTCAAGGATACAACGAGACGAATAGTTCGAAGAGGCTCGTGTTCATCTTCTGAAGACGATCAAGATCTCTTCAATAGACGGCGCAAGATGTCGCTAGTGTCCCATCGGAAGGAATCGCCCGGAACCAAAGTAATTAAAAAGAGAGGAAGGCCACCTAAGAAGAACGCAGCTAAGAGCAAGGCAAAGTTTGAAGGGGAGACTTCCAAGAAGCGATCTGCGAGCAAAAGTGTCGAAGATCAACGTGCTGCGAAGGTACTGAAGAAGGAGCCCAGAGCAAATATCGGCAAGAAAGTCGACATCAGGAACGCAATCTTGGCTACGGTTGTCGCCCACGAAATCATCGATCTAACCTCGGACTCTGAAAGCGACGAAGCGATGTTGCGACACGCGAAGCAAGCCCATCCATCACCTAGGCCGGAAGGAACTATCGTGAAGGATGTAGACTGGTCTGTTACAACTGCTCAAAAAGAGGAATCTACGTATGACGAAGATGATCTACGGCCCGATTCCGCGACCAGCGTCAAGAACGATAGAGAAAGTAGCAGTGCTGTCGAGCTACATAAAGTCCGCAGCGACCTTCAGGTAACACGAGAAGAAATGAAGAAGCTGCTACAAGACACGGAGAAGCGCGAAGCAAACTTCCAGCTCCAAAGGACGAAGTCTGAGACGGAAACGAGACAGCAGATCTACCGACTGACCAAGGAACTTGAGGCCGAATGGGACAAGTCTCGTACCCTCACAGCCGAACAAAACCAGCTTCGTGAGCAAGTACAGAGGAGCGAAGTCGCTAAGGTCAAGTGTGTCGGACTTGAGAACGAGCTGAGGTCGTTGCAAGGACGCTACGACAAAGAAAAAAAGGCCCGCGAAGAAGAGCAGCAGACCCACGCAAATATCCTAGAGGATATTATTCAGTCTACGTCGAAAGAAGATGTCAGCGACGGTCAGTCTCAGGCCAATAATAAGCATGTCCAGAAGCTGGAGGACGACAACGCTCGACTTACCAAGGAAGTCCAAGCTCTTAAAGCTGTACCGCCGTTCAGGAGCGTCCCGACATTGTCGCCTGTACCATCCCTGCTGCCATCTACAGACGATGACAGGAGGGACGATAACATCCGGAAGATGTTTATCAAAACGAAGAGACAGTACGATGTACTCTATTCCGCAGCAAGCAATGTTGCAGCATGCACTCGGTCGCTAGACGTGAGTAGCTTCGGAGACTTTGGCAGGTACTCTAAGAAGTTGCGAGTGGTACTTGAGATAGACAAAGAGAGCCAGGGCGGCGATAGTAGCAACGCCTTGGTGATCCGAAAAAGTGACGATGAGGATGATTAGAGCTCGGAGCGTTCTAGTCAATGATGAAAATGGAGAAACCTGGAAAGCTACGCTTGACGGTATCATGGAGGAAGACGAACAATGAAGGGCCATTTAGAAAAGTCACACACGTCAATTGCGGTCGGAGACACGAATTTGATCCACAAAGTACGCAAGTTCACATTGGAAAGCTACCTAAAGACCACCAAAGAACAAACCATGCTTGTTTCTACCTTCCGGTGCCAATTGGACTCATCAAACCTGCACTGCCACCCGTCGGACTGCGAACCATCATCGGCTTAATCGTCTGAACAGGGCTCATGGGATCTCGTTGACTAGAGCTTTGACTAGAAGTACCCGAGCTCAAACTGCCACTGCCATGGCTTCCGTTGCGCCCATTAATCAAGGGCGCAGTGAACGGGTTACCAAGAGTGTATCCAGAGGGTGAATGCGGTTCGTTGAAGCCATCAGTGAAGCCCGAGACATTGGAAAGCATCGAAGAAGAACGGCCACGTCCGTTGCGTATGGAGCCAGGCGTGCTGTTAACATGGGAGTTGAGCGATGGGAACGTGAAGCTTGTGAATGCGTTGGCATGAGGTGACATGCTGGTTCCGGGAAGCGAGCCTTCTGGAGTGGTCGGCACAGACATGTGCTGCTGGGACTGCTGAAGGAGAAGATCCTCGTAATGCTGGATCGTCTGCATCATCTGACTGGTCGCCAAATTCTGCTCCTCGCTACGTCGCTCGAAACCATTGATGTTGCTGCGATACTGATTCTCCACGTCCACACGCTGTTGTCTCAATGCTGCACGTTCCTGCTCCCGGCGTTGCTTAGCGGTAAAACCTTCTGCGTTGGCAGTGACGAGCCTGTCGTGCTGCTCGTTTAACCTGACTGAACGTTGCTGAAGGCGCTCCCGTTTCTGTATCGGGGTGGCCAGATCTGACTCCACACTTTGGATCTGTTGCTCAATGTCGGCCTTGACTTTGTCGAGTTCAGCAGAAATCGCCGCCTTCTTGTCACGCTCCTTCTTCCATGCAGCTTTCTTGGCAGCAGCTTCTTGAGCCTCGTCCTCCGGGATGCCTCCCAGGTTTTCGGCTTGTAGGGCGAAGTCGGCGGCGGCGTCATCAGCTTGGCGTATGTTTTGGGTGAACTGCAGAACACGTTGACGTTGACGCTCGTCACTCCCTCCAGCATTGGCAAGGCGGTTGCTAAGCGTATCGACCTCCTTGCGAATGCCTCCAATAGCTGTTTTGTGGTCCTTCTTGTTCCTCTTCAGTCGATTGCGCTGCTCCTGTAGCTGGAGGTCAGCCGCAGCAATCGAGTTCTTCAGAGTCGTTGTCGGCGATGATGGACGCAGGGTTTGATGTGCTGGCGGGGAAGCAACGGAGGCTGCGACAAATTAGTGGACGAACGTGAGCAATTGTAAATTGCACCTACCAAGCTCAGTCACTGGGCTAGCCGAGGTAATAAGACTTGCTGAGTAGAAGACTTCGTTATCGATGGTCCTGACAAACTCGCAATAATAGTTCGAGAGAGCCGTCAGACCAAAAACCTCCCCTACCCAAAAGCCCACTCCCTTTTGACCCTGATATCCTAGAGAAGTGCTCTGTCGAATCCTGGTTGAGCTCCAATCTGCTCCGTTGACACGAATGTAGAAAGGCTTCGACTTGTCGATGCCAGATCCGACGCTCGAATCCTCCTCCTCTGGCTCCTTGCAATCGGCACCGAAAAACAAACTGACACGAAAAGAAACGTCGGAATAGCCGACTTCTGAAATCCAAACACGATCGTCTTCCGATCTCCAAACAGCGTTTCCAATGTGATTTGCGTCTTTTGCGTTAGCCTCTTCGGCGTCGTTCGCCGCCCGGCTGCTTTCCATCTCTTTCAAAACTGTAACTTTTGTACTGGCTAGGGCAGCCCAGAACGGCTGCTGACTGCGAACATGAGTAGCTTGCTTCCTCTTCCTCCGCGAGCTACTCGCTTTATCCCATTTAGAATGTGCTGCGGGCGATGGCCCCGGTGGGCGCCCATCGGTACTGGACGAATTTGGCACATCCGCATTCGGATCAAGCGTTGCTGAATTGGCGCGCTGAAGTACGCCAGCTTCAGGATCAGTCTTCTTGCCAGTGGGGAGCGAAGGTGTTACGTCCCGTCGAGATAGAGAGCGTCGGATGATGCGAACGACTCCTTGAGCTAAAATGTGGATTCCCAGGAGGCTCCGGGGCCATCCGTGGGGTGACGAGAAGCTTTCCAAAGAGGTCGGCGTACTCGGTGGGCTCGTCAAGAAATCCAGGCCTCCCCGGGCGAGCCCAGTCCACAGGAAGTGGACAATGTGTTGCCGGAGAGGCCCAAACCTGAAGAGATGGTTGGAAAGAATGATGACGAAACAAATGAATATGCCGTTTGTTGTCCCATTCTTGCCGGCTGCGGCACCTCCAAGTGCTATGGCGATGACTGCCTGGGCGAGATCTAGGAAGAAGTTCTGCACAGGCACCCACAGGACGAGCCAGATGACGAGTATGAAGGCATCAGCGAAAATGGTCGTAAAAAGAGAGGGTGTCCCGCCGGAGCCCTGGAAAATGTCGGTAAAGGAGGGGAACGCGGAGAGGGCGGACAGGGGCGTGCCGGCTTGGGGAGGGACGAAAGTGAGGGTTGCAAAGAGGAACTGTACAATAGTGAGGACGGTGGGGGGTAGCTGGAGGAGAATGATGAGGATGGCGAGGACGTCCCGCAGAGGACAGGACGTGAGAATGGTGGCGGGCACGGCGAGCATGCTGGCCATGGAGATGGACGCTGTCTTGGAGCCATTGGCATCGACGCGGCGGAGCGGCAGCACGTCGAAGGGCCCATTGCCGGGGGCATCGTATAGGCGGCAGGCGTCTCCGTGGTCGAGCGAGGCGTCGGAGTCCGCTCTCGTGCGCCCGCCGAGCCCGCCAGACGCAGCGGCGGTCGTGGTGTTGACGTGCAGGCCTGCTGGGTCGCTGGCTGTGGCCGGCTGCGTCATGGGCGAGTCTACGCCGGGGGGCAGCGGCGGCGGCGTCGTGGACTTGGCATTGGCATGGCCGTTGAGCTGCTGGGCGCTCTTCTGCTTGGTGATGCGCTTGCCCGGGGCTGCGTTTCCATTCTCGTGTCGCCTGTCTTGCGTGTTCGCCGCGGTTCTCTTCCCCTTCGCTACCATAGGCGGCGGTGCGCTGCTGAGCGGGCGGTCTCCCCGGGTCGACTCGACTGCTGCACAGGACGAGCCAGACTGGAAGATCGGGAGCCGCTGCTCGGTGGAAAGATTCGGGGGGTGTCGTGTGCACGGGGTGTCGAGAAGTGGTGGAGGAGAGCAGGTGCGGTTGCAGTGGACCCAAGCGATTCACACTAACGACGGCTTGGCAGCTGCCAGCGCCTGGGTGGACGCCCGCTGAAGGCTTTGATATAACGTGACGGCTAGTGCCAGTGCAGCGACGGTACCAACCATGCTACCATGCCGATGCCAGTGCCATGCCGTACCACGAACAGCAGCAGAGACAGACCCAGAGGACCGCGGCTGCGTCTGGCTGCTGGAGCCTGTTCCGATGCCCACCGTGGGATCAAGCTCGCCTGGCGCCGCTATCTGGCCCAGTTGGACAAAGTACACACAGCATGCTCGCGCCTCTTCCGCCTCGACACACGCAAACAGCAGCGTGCACCTCGCGCTGCTGCAGATCGCTGCCGCCGAGGACACCCCGACCTGAGGGATCGGCGTTGAGTCGCCTTGGAGAGAGCGGACCCGAGGAGCACTAGCTGAAAGAAGCTTCACTTTGGCTCACGAGCGAGCATACTGCACCGGGAATTCTCCGCTGCTTCCACCCAGCATCGTGCGCTTCAGCCGGCCTGGAGAGCTTCACTGTCATCGCCCCCATTGCGCACCGCAGTCGACAGACAAACATGGTCTGCACAGCGAATCACGATGCTCTCGAGGCCTTGCTAGCTCCTCTTGTTCATTTGCGTCCGCCAGGAACCCCTGGTGCGGACTGCCTTTTGGTGTGCACTCTCAGCATCGACAGCGAATAGGGCAGCGCCTCGTCTCGTCGGAGAATGCTCACCGCATCGCTCACGCTGCATCTGAAGACTCTGCAAGAGAAAAAGGCCTGCACTGCACCCCGCGGCCCGCTCTTACTCGCACGCTTGTCGCTTTTGGTGGCCTTGTTTCAGACTGATGTGGAGCATCTTCCAACTCATTCAAGCAAATGTACGTCAGCAGACATGTGAGAAAACGTGCGCACGAGATTCATGTGCAGCAATGAGCCATCCTCGGCAGGCGGGTGATGTGCTCGGCTGTCAAAGTGCTCGGAGCATTTCTATCAATCTGTGTTACCATGCTCGGCTGGCTTGCGCTTTTGCTCAGAGGCCATCCCCGTGAACAAGCCGGCGTCGAAGCTTAAAGCGACTCTCGCCAATCGCATGCAGCCGCGACAATCAAATTGGGAAATCCGAACAATCACGCGCTCAACGGGCATGCAGATTGCTCGTGAAATTCAGCGCAAGGATTAGACCACACGAGCTGCGAGAGCCACAGCCGGCAATAACGCCTATCGCACAATGCACCTTCTCGAACCGAGGATGCAATTTGTGACGCAGTTGAGCACTCGGCTTTCATGATTTCGACTTCCTCCTTTGAACGTCCGAGGACAAGCGGCAGGAATTTGTCTACTAACCCCGGTGGGATGATCAAGGTTTCGATGCATCGCCCACGTCTTCAACAGCATCAGGTCGATCCCAGCTACTCTGCTCTAGCTGCCGCACACGGTCCAACAAACTTCCAACTCTCCTCCCATACTTCTCCTTCGCTTGCTCCTGAAGATCGAATGTCTCTCTAAACTTGTGGATCATGAAGGGATGCAGTGGTGACTTCTTTGCCTTTCTGTAGTCGTAGACGACAATGTCTTCCACACATCGCGCCGCTGCTCGTCGATGGGCCTCAGACAGGATCAACACGTCTAGGATGAAGTGGTCGGCGTCTTCGTTTGGCTTGTTTCTAAGCTTATGCAGCACCGTTATCCTGCGGGGAAGTTAGATCTTGCTCGCCTTCGAGGCGCGTCTCTACTTACCTGTCCGGCCATGTCATTGGCTTCAAATTTGATCATTGTCAGCAAACTTCCAAATCATCACGATTCCGCAACATCCGTGAGGTAGATTCTGGGGCGGGGAAGTGAGGCAGTGTCCAGCAGGGCAGAAGCTCGGAAGCTTGACCAAATCGACACGCGTGAAGTCCTTCGACCTCGCGCATCCTGAACCTCCCAGGAACACAGAACTTGTTGATCGTTGTCGCAAGGATGTTGAGGGTAGACAAGCATTGAGACACTAATTGTGACCTATCCACGGAGAACTTCATATGTAAGTAAAAAGGTGGCAACTCACAAACTTGTAGTTGGTCGTAATGCTCCGCAGAATCAGCCCTACACTCTTTGGTGTCATAAGCTCCATCCATTGAGCCTTGTGCTGAGGATCGCTTGCAGCGAAGTTCAACGTCCAGTTGACACGAGCTGATTCGGCATAACGATTGTACATGACATTGTTCACATGACCTGTAGCACGGTCAGGAAGCTGTCAAATCGACACCTAGATCAGTAGAGTACCCTTCCGCGTATCAGCTGCTAGCTTCGACTGGATGGAGTGGGCTCGATCTTACCATGCTATCCTGTGTGCAACCAATATTGCGTTAGTCATTGTATCGCAATATCATGGGTTGAGTGTGGACGCTACCATTTCTCCCCATACGACTTCTTGACGATATAGCCCTCGCCACTGTTTGCCGGTGAGAAAGCCCTCACTCCCTGCTACAAGATCTCTCCAGTCCACGGCTATCTCTTGTAATATAGATCCAGCTTCCTTTGTTTGGACTGGATCAATGCCCCACATGATACACTTGCCGATACGTGTTTTGAAGTCTGTGAGCCATCGTGGGCTCAAGGTGGCGGTTGCAGGCTTGTCGCTGTTGGCAGACGTTGATTGATGCCGTACACTGCAAGCCCCACGTGTTGCGGCTGTCACAAATCGCGAAAAAGACGAGTAAGAAGAAGAAGGAAGAAGCGCTGCATGTCGAAACAGCGTCCGCATCTTGCTTGCAACGTTCTGACAGCGACGAGTTGGAGAAGACCTGACTTATTCGTGATTGAGCGCTCAATTGGGTCGTGATGCAGTTTCCGTGATGGCTTGCGCGATTCGGAAAGAAGCCGACCTCGGTACGGCGGATTTCATCCTACGTCACGTCACGACTTGGCCCAAGCACCTCACGTTACCACTTGTGAACTCACATCCGTCACGATCTTAAATGGTACAGCATGGACGATTGAAGGGATATGGATACCAATTGATCAATCTCAGCAATGCCCTCTGCAACCCCCTCGCTTCGTCTTCAGGTGATTCGGATATACAAAGGTACGCAGCTCCATAATACTACTGTGCTGTGCTCATGCCTACCAGATCTTCTGTTTCTGGGAAGAGATTACCCTCAAGGATACGACTACTATCGCACTCGTTTGCACAAGGCATTCGCCAACCAACGGAGTTTGACAGATGAAGAGCAAATCAAACAAGGTATCAAGCGGGCTGAGTTTGTGAAGAAAGGTAGGTACATTCATGTGGTCACGAGAGACGTACGCTGACTGTCGCATCATAGAGATTGAGGCTCTGTATGCTCAAGTTTTCTCTGTAATGTCGGAATTCCGCTAATAATTTCAGATATTACTTAAAGCGGTATCGCACACTGCGACAACGATACGATAGAGTAACTTGATCCTCCATGGGATCTTAAATTGTCAACAGTAGCCTCGATTGGCCGGGATATCACAGAAGCAAAGGTACGCCTGCGCAGCCTCAGACCTTCTTACACCACCACACGCCGACCTCGAAACATTCACCACTTGAGGCGCCTTTCTGTTCCAGTAGGTTGGTCATCATCCATGCCCTGTACATGATTAGCATCTGCACCACAGAATTTTGCCTGGATAACATACCACCACCTCTGCCATTCTTCTTGATTCTTTCCGCTGACCTCCTTTAGCAGAGGCTCTAGACTCTCAATCATTTGGATCACGACAAGCAGAGCTGTGTAGCGAAGCGCTGCCTGCTCTTCTGTGAGTGTGGCGCTGTTGAGGTTTACGCTTCCCTTCTTCAGCTTGCCTGCCTCGCTCCCTCGTCGCTTGCCGGCATTTCGCTCGCCTGCCTGCTCACGTTCCCATCGCAATTCACCGAGCGGAATTGCGACCCTTCGATTCTCCACATCGTATAGTGTCTCCGTCTCCTGAAGTAGGATCTGAGAAATACGCGCACATGGTGTAGGGGACAGCTTCCGTCGATCTAAAGCTTCTTGTATCCACATATTGGAGTCCTGCAAATATTTATTCTGTACTTCGGTGAATGGCGTTATTGGTGAAATCAGGAAAGTCCCTGTGGAGACAGCACAAGCGTATTCCTGTGGATTCTTCCCTGGTGGTGGTGGTGGATGCGGTAGAATCGATCGAATGATGTGGTCTGTTTCCCAGATTTCCAACGTGCCACCAGATTTCAGTATACGCGTGGACTCGTCGAGCACACGCTGTGACGGAGCGCCCAGCGGTACTACCATGCTCAAGTCTTTCATAACAACAATATCGAATTCATCGTCATCGAAAGGCAACGGCAACCTGGAGTAGGGCTCAGTCAGCTGATTCTCCCATGAGTAATGGAGCTACGTGAAGCTGTGGTTGTTGCCTAGCCAGCTCTAAATCTCACAGCGTACTTCGGGCGGTTACATGTTGTGGAGGTGGGCGCGCTGGGCATACGTACTTCCGCAGGTCATGTTGCACAAACCTCCAATCGATCCCCTGTCTCTGCAAGTCTCCTGCAACTGGGACTACGTCCAGCCCCGTGAACGAGACATCGTCGTAGCCCAAACCGCAGAGGAAATCATGGCACACAGCACTGTAGTATCCACTTCCACAAGCCAACTCTAAAACTTTCTTAGGAGGATTTTGGAGTGAAGGCGTGTGGCCCAGGGCTCGGTCGAATATAGAGGTCGCGAGAAGAGTCTGTAGGTTCTGGCGTTGCAACTCTGGCAAGTCGCAGGGTAAGGGGTAGTGGGGCACGCTGCGCAGGTACCGGCGACCATGGCGCAGTATAAAGGGTTCAGAAGAGGCTGTAGCATCATCTCTAGCACTCTGAGCAGTAGAGGCGCTCGAAATGGAGCCTCGCGTTGCGTCCATTGGGTGACCAGCGGCTCGTGGACCTGGCGAGGTCGCGGACGTGGAGGAGGCAGATATTGTTCTACCGAGGGCGTCTGTGGTGGTCAAGTCCCATTGTTTGGTTTCAGTGGTCTTCGGGCGGATGGGCGTGCTGCTCGGGCCTGAATAGCGATACTAGGTTTTACATTAGCACAACATCGTCCTCCACGCTGCCATCCAAGAGGACCTGCAAGAAGCCATTCAGACATCGAAACGATCGGCCCCACTATTTTAGCGGGCGCTCGATATTGGGCCTGCCCCTAGTCGTATGATAAGATGTGTAGCCGAGTCAGCAGAATGCAAGAAATAGACGAGCGGGCACGGCGGAACGGGAGCGATCGCAGCAACGCTTAGTGGGGACGCAAGGGAAAGAGAGATATGGGATGCGTGTTTGCATGGCGGCAGGATATGCAGTACGGTAGCAGATTAGGTACCAAGTCCGGTTGTAGGCAGTGGCCCAGCTCAGGTGAGGAGCTGCGTGGAATTGAACCGAGGGGTCTCCAATCAAAGGCGGCTTGCATCGCTCCCCCAGATTTTGATAGTAATGCGGTTAGCTGGGCGAACGAACCTCGCCGGCTGAGAGCTCTGGATGTGAGGTGGCGTTCTGCCCTCTGCATGGGCGGAGTCATCCGCTGCAAGCAGAACATGGCACGTATCTGCACCTGGGCCATACGCGGGGAAGCTGGGACTGTCATCACACCTGAGGCCCGCTGAGACCCAAGAAACATTGCGAGCTGTGTCCAGACACGCTAGTCAAGCTGTCTCTCATCAAGACGTCGTCGTGCATGCTGGGTGGTTGGGCTTGCATCAGGTACCAGAATACTGTGGTATAGGACACCTGGTGCATCTACACGACCGACCTGAACGTCGGCGCATCCAGGACTTGGCCTTATAGTAATACATGTAGGATTCAAATCGCTGCGGTGCCATACGCAATCGAAATCTCATTGCAGATGACGAGCCCAAAAGAGGAATGAGAGGTCTTGATGTCGCGTTTCATCATGACTGATCGACGCTGAGTCACGTGCGAACTAGAACCTCAGCCGAATCACCAATGTGAAGTGCTCACAAGGCCATAGCATCGCTACGCTCTCTATTCTTCACAGCGCCGCCGTTGGACCGCACCCTGTCTCACTCACGCCATTGAGAACGTTTGCAGCACGGGGCGCCTCTGCCGCTCCCACATCAGTACGTGCTCAGCTTCGGCCCGCTTCTGTTGTCGTCGACGATCCGTGCTGCGATGTGCTCTGTTCCCCACCACAGCTGCTAACACCACCTGCCAGCACCTCTCGACATATCAATAACCCCTGTGCCCGCCGCACAACCCACAGACTCGATCACCCAGGAGCATCACCGCTGTTGTCGCTCGCTACCGGTGCCGTTCCGATCCCGCCGCAGCTCGCCAACACACGCCAGCCTCCCGATACATGCGATACAGGTGCCGCGTCTCCTAGCGCGTGCTCATGTCGAGGAGTAGAACGGGCGCCCATGTTAAGAAGAAGAAAGCCGCGTGCCCGAACCCTGCCTTCCACCTGACGCGCTCTCCTGCAAATCTGTCCCGGGGCTTTCACCTCAAGCCTCCGCTGCCGCCCCCGGGACCCTCGACTCCTTGCGCCGCAATTCCCTTAGATGGCCGAGTACTCGGTCTACCAAAGGGGAGCCGGCCAAACTTTCTATCCACAACACGCGCAAAACATCCGCAACCTGCCCAACCGTGTGCGATCACCCACCGCCAATAGCGCTAGGATACCCTTCAATAATCCCGATACGCCCTCACCCTCACGATCACCCGGGCGACAGTCACCGCAGCAATTCAACATGTTCAACCAGAATCATGGTCACCAAGGCCACAACGTCATGATGAACGGGCGGGCGGGCCACCAAGGCTATGGGATGCAAATGAACTTAGGCAAGCCTTTTCAGCACAACCAGACGCATCAACACCACGGGCACAACCACCAACAACATCAAGAACACACTGGCGGCGCTCACAGCGGGCAATACAATCACCAACACAACATGTCCAGTGGCGGCATGTCAAATGCGCAGCCCCACTTTGCGCCCGGCCATCTCCAGAACGGCACACCAAGCAGTGTTCACAGCGGACTCAGCAAGCCGCCGAATGAACACTGGGCAGAGCAACTACGCACGGCACAAGTTGCGCGAGAGATGACTCAGTCGCACTCGCACGCTAGGATTCACCCGAGTGTGAGCAAAAGCATCGTGGCAGGCACAACAAATGGCATGCAGAAGGAAACCGACAAAGAGGAGCGCAATAGGCCAGCCGCCCAGCGATCGGATGACGGCAAAGACAGCCACATATGGACGATCCTCGATTTTGGCGGCCAGAATTTGAAAGTCATTACACCGGCGCTTTTCAACTACACCTTCCTCACAAAGCTGTATTTGAACTCCAACAAGCTTACGTACCTGCATCAGACGATCGGACAGCTCAGGAACCTGACTCATCTGGACTTGTCATTGAATAATCTTCATTACCTGCCTCCAGAAATTGGCATGCTAGTAAATCTCAAGCAGCTCCTTGTTTTCGACAACCATCTAGACAGCCTTCCGGACGAACTCGGCTCGCTATATCAACTGGAAATGCTAGGTATCGAAGGGAATCCAATTCCAGAAGAATTGAAGCAGATCATCATGGAGCAAGGAACCACGGAACTCATTCGTCACTTCCGCGAAACTGCGCCAGGCCCTGACGCCCCACCAGAGCGTGACTGGATTGTGCTTGACGAGATCCAAGACTCGACACAGGAGACTATCTCAGCGTTAAGCTACAACATACTTTGCGACAAGTACTGCACGCAGTCGCAGTACGGATACACGCCGAGTTCTGCCCTAGCCTGGGAAACCCGCCGACAACTTATTCTAGAAGAATTGAAGGCCCGCAACGCCGACATTGTGTGTCTTCAAGAGATAGACCAGGAAAGCTTTAACGAATACTTCCGGGAGAAGCTCGCGCACGACGACTACAAGGGCGTCTTCTGGCCGAAATCAAGGGCACGGACAATGGCAGAGAGGGAAGCGAAGTTGGTCGATGGGTGTGCCATATTCTACAAAAACAGCAAGTGAGTATAGGACGCAGGCGAAACCTTACCTGCAAATGCTAATAGATCCAGGTACATATTGCTGGACAAGCAGCTTATCGACTTCGCCAATACCGCCATTAACCGGCCTGATATGAAAGGCGAACACGACATCTTCAATCGAGTCATGCCACGCGACGACATCGGTGTTGTCGCTTTCCTGGAAAATCGCGCTACGGGGTCCCGCTTCATCGTTGGCAATGTTCACGTATTCTGGAATCCAGCTTTCACCGATGTCAAGCTCGTGCAAGTCGCAATTCTGATGGAAGGCATCTCGAAGTTTGCGACAAAGTGGGCCAAGTTCCCTGCATGCAAGGATAAAGTCGTCTACCGCTTCACGAATGGCGACAGCGAAGACGGGAAAGAGTCAGATACAACGCAGGAACCGGGGCCGTCGAAAGAGTACGAGAAGGGTGCCGATATCCCAGTCTTGCTGTGTGGAGATTTCAACTCGATGCCTAATTCTGGTGTGTACGACCTGATCACACAAGGCACCATCCACCAATCGCACGAGGACCTAGGAAGCCGGAAGTACGGTAACTTCACAAGGGATGGCATCTCGCATCCGTTCAGTCTGAAATCCAGCTACTCGGCGATTGGAGAATTGGCATTCACGAATTATGTGCCGCACTTCCAAGGCATTCTGGACTACATCTGGTACTCGACAAACACGTTGCAAGTGGTCGGACTTCTTGGTGATATCGACAAAGACTATCTTCGGCGGGTCCCCGGATTTCCAAACTATCATTTCCCTAGTGACCACGTGGCGCTCTATGCGCAGTATATCGTCAAGGGTCGGAAAGAGAAGAAGGTCTCAGAGGTCGACTTTGGGCCAAGTCGGGAACGAGAACGGAGGTCTTGATCGTCTGACTTCGCATGCGTGGTAACGAAACTACATTCTTGGTTCGCAATTGTCAACAGGCGTGTGTGCGGATGTCGTCAATCACTCGGCGTTCGACTTGCTACATCTCGCCCGTGTCCTGGAAGTCACGAGCAACCTCCTGACTTGTAAGTCGTATCAGCTTCATCCAATGGTGAGCATGGTCAGGCTGCCGTCTCCCAGAAGACGGTGAGCGATGTGTATTAGATGCGGATCTCTCATCATGTTTGTTGTCCAGTGCCATGGCATCACCTGGTATTCTTTGTTTGCCCCGATGGATCTCTACTCTCTTTTAGGCCTGCGAATGGTTTGGACGATTTGGTTGGCTTTTTCACAGGTGTATCGCGGGTTTGCTTTCGGTCTCCTTTCTTCCTGCAATGTATGAATTAGGTAGCTTTTGAAAAGACCACATCCCCTGCCATCACGCCGGGGAGACGATTCTTCAATAACACAGCCTCATCTGTTCTATGCTCTTGTCAGTCCCGCGCGCAGCACACTACGAACCGCGCTTATATCAGCAGACTAATCTACGAGCTGCAATATGTGAGGCTGAGGACGATGTTCAAGTATTGCCATTTGAGAAGTCGAGGAGCAGCAGCCTATGCAGGCGGCGGGGATGCCGTCATGCGGCGAATCTGGGCGATCATTCGCTGGGTGAGGGAGGCCAGATTGGTGAGGGGCTTGCCGCTCGCTTGACGACGCTTCCACGTGCTAGACCGCCTTCGTCATACACATCAACGACGGCACCTCGACAAGTCTCCCTCAGCCAGCACCGCCTCTACCACCTGTGTACCGCCTCCTACACAACACTCACGCACATCACACACAATGGCTCATGCACCTCCTGCGAAAGAGCTGTCGCTCGACCCCAAGTACGACGACTACGACTATCCCACCACGTCCCCCACCGTTCAGAGCGGGCATCCAGGCCATACGACGGCCGAGCAAGATGCTCAGGTCTACCAGCTACGCTCCATGCTGGAGCAGGCCGGGTACACCAAGAATCTCGACACATTGACGCTGGTACGCGCGGCACTTCACATATGTGCATGTCAGTTCACAACTAAATAATTCTTAGCTGCGATTCCTCCGCGCACGAAAGTTTAATGTTGAGCTATCCAAGAAGATGTAAGATGATTCCGTGTGGTGAAACATGCGCAACCCTAAGGATGGTGTACTGACTGCGCCATAAGGTTCATCGACTGCGAGAAATGGCGGGCCGAGTACGCTGGTGTTGGTGTGGAGGAGCTGGTGCGCACTTTTGACTACAAGGAGCGACCGCAGGTGTTCGCGTACTACCCACAATATTATCACAAGACCGACAAGGTACGTCCACCTCTACGAGAGCTCCTTTGGGCTCGCCCTTTTTCTACGATTGCATCGACTAACGCAGCAACAGGATGGCCGCCCAGTATACATCGAGTCGCTCGGCAAAGTCGACCTTACCGCGCTCGGTAAGATCACATCGCAAGAGCGCATGATCCAGAACCTTGTCTGCGAATACGAAAAGATGGCCGATCCCCGCCTTCCTGCTTGCTCCCGTAAGTCTGGTTACCTGCTCGAAACCTCATGCACAATCATGGACTTGAAGGGCGTCGGCATTGCAAAGGCCACCTCTGTGTACGGATACCTAGGTGCTGTCTCTGCCATCAGTCAGAACTACTACCCCGAACGCTTGGGCAAGATGTACATCATCAATGCGCCCTGGGGCTTCTCTGGCGTCTTCAGTGTCGTCAAGAAGTTCCTCGACCCTGTGACGAGCGCAAAGATCCACATGCTTGGCAGTGGATACGAAAAGGAGCTTTTGGCACAGATCCCAGCGGAGAACCTGCCAAAGCAATTTGGAGGAAAATGCGACTGCAAGGGAGGCTGCGCCCTTAGTGATGCAGGCCCGTGGTGGGATAAGGAGTGGGTCAGGGAACCCAAGTGGGCGAAGAAGGACGGCGATGCGATTGACAACACCAAATTGCCTCCTCCAACGCAGGGCGGTGACGCACAAGCGCCTGTAGGTGTTGACCCCGCTGTTGCACCTGCAGGAGCCCCAGTTGCAGCTCAGCAACCACAATCTCATGCTTAGGCGGCTAAGCGTTGCACGGAGAGGGAGCGGCAGGCGTTGAGGAGTAGCGAAACCTTGGTGGGCTAATGCATCTCCGGGTGAAAGCACGTCGTGCTGTTCGATGCTGGACTGCAGTATAGACATTAGCGTAGGTTTGAAAGACTATTGCATTGGAAGGACATAGGTGGCCCAGCGCTAGACCTAGAATGAGACCGACATCCATTGTCTCTGTCTTTGTTCCATCCTCGACTCGAACTCCCTCTAAGTTGTCTTTGTCCCTTGGAACTTTTGCTATGCGCTCAAGACTTTTGCTCTTTTTTTGTCTGATTGTCACATTTCCAGGGAATTTACATACTGGCGACTTCAGCACCTCGGATGCTATTTCTTGCACCGCGGGATCAACATGAATCCGACATTCGCTCTCCAAATTCCGTTCACTTTGCTAGGTCGAAAAGACGCTATAGATCCCGACGAACTGTGGTCGCCAGAAGATCGATACACACGGCCGGTCCAGATAGTGTGCGAAGCCTTGCGTCGCGTGCGCGCTGACTTGCCGGTGTATGTTGGCTCGGAAAAGGATGAGCGCAAGCAGAGTGCGGGTTGGCTCCTGCTCCCGTTGTCTGCCTCGCACCAGGACCAGCTCAGTGTGGCCGAAACAGTAAGCGCAGGGGAAAATGTCTGGTCTTGTACCATGCAGTTGCAACGTTCAAATATTGCTCTTTCGACACGGGCAGGTGAATGGCGGCACTTCAAGATAGAAGCAGAGAACATACTTGAAGCTTTAAAAGAGACTTTCCTCGACTTCACAGGTCCTATACCAGGCACCAAGGATGCTGTACGTTGGTGGAGTCTGGTCACTGGAGAGAAAGACTGGCTTCGCCTCTCTCTTGTGCCACCACCAGCATCAGATCACATCCCCGGAGCGCTTGACACGAAACTTGTCAAGAAAATCCTGATCACCGTCGCAGCAGTCGAGCGCGAACTCACACTCCTTACCGTCCCTTCCGCGCTACTCGAATACTGGTCCCTGTCTCGCTTCCTGGAGTTCCGAGCGATACGCCAATTACGCCATGAGAAGGACCTGATGTGGAAAAGGCTCGTAGACGACACGCAATTGATGAATAAGCGCAAGGCCATGATGTACCAGCGAGACCAGGAGAAGTGGCTGAGCGAGTTTGATGATGAAGATACGGCGTGCCAGAGGACGAAGGGACGGAGAAAGGAGTGGTTTGATGTCGTTAATGAGATGGATACTGACAAGTTGCTGGAAGAAATGATGAGTTTTCTCAAAAGTGGAAGGCATTTGACGGTGGCTTGCGAATCTGGACGGGATTCTCTCACTACAGAGCAGGATTCCAATATTGCAGCATCCTCTGTCAAATCACATCAGGCGGACAAAACAACCCAAGTGGCTCAGGAGGTGGACCAGACTCTACAACCTGTCACCAGAATCGTTTTCACTTCCCGGCGCAGCACTCTGGATACCGAAGAACTCTTCTCATACATGGGGCTCATGGCGAACCTGATCCGTCTCGCTGCTGAACGCAACCACACCGACCTCATGCAATGGCTCGAAACCTTCCGCGATTCCGCCGCAGTCTACCCAGGCAAGCCCACATACGGCCTGGGAAGGTTGATGGATTCACTAGGACTAAGCGACGACACCATAACGTTTCTGCTCCACGAAACCAACTCGCTATACGATGAAGACATCACAGCGGCCACTGCCAAAAAGGACGTCAATCAGCATCAGGACAACCCTTTTATACCCATCTCATCACATATTAGTACAGCACTTGCGGATGAACGAGCCTTCATCCCGAGTTTCGTTGCGCGATACACCAAAGCAAATGGCTTCTACCCGACGAGTGGGCGGAAGTTGTGTGCTCTTATGCTATCGGATAAGCATGTGATCAAGAAGAGGCAGAACAAGGAGAACAGTGGGGTGAAGCGAAGCGACGGCTGGCTGGAAAAACTTGGGGAGATCATGATCAGTGACGCGATTGAGATAGATGATGACCTAGATGCGAGGCCACTCAGATCACCAGTATCGCGGGGAATGAATGAGGAGGAACAGAAGAGATTTAGAAAAGAGGTCCTGCAAGTAGAACAGTTTACCCACAAGAGAGCATGAAATCAAAGCACGACGAGCAGAGAGTAAATGTATCTGGAAACTTTTGATGTTATTACCGCTTATGTGACTGCTGTATAGATCTGATCCATACCATGAGACCGTAAAAGGCAGTCAGCTGACATTGCTCGAAGCTGTGAGCTGAATCTGTACGTATGTCACATATGTCGAAAACGTCCCGTAAACCCGAAACCACAACGCCAGGCCAGATGCACACTCGTTCAAACTCGTTGAAATAATTTCTTTGCCACTTAGAAAAGCACTCATGGCGTTCGCCGTATGGAACACCAATGTCTAAATCCGGTGCTTCTCGGATTCTGACAATGTCATAAGCCTTTGGAATCGTTTAGGGGTGGGAATTGGAGATCTCACCAAGTCGGGAGTAGAGCATATAGAGTGCCATCTGGTTGCACTCTTGCGTTCCGGTGATCGTCACTAGGCGCTCATTGCTGTTGTCAGTAGGCTCGTTGATCTTGATAACACTACCGCTGAGCTGGCGGATCTCGTTGATCTTCGCACCACCCTTGCCGATAATGGCACCGACCATATCGTTAGGAATGAAGATCTGCTGGGTTAGAGGCTGACCAGGCATCGAAACTGGTGGTTGGTTCGGTGCACCACCGTGCGGGATAGGAGTAGCGCCGTGATGAGCGCCATATGGGGTGGGTTGAGCAGGACCACCGTAGTGAGCCCGTCCGGGGGACCCAGCACCGTAAGGCATATTAGGATGACCGTACGGAGATGGCTGCACCGGTTGTCCGTGCATGTGAGGTCCTGCACCGTAGCCGGCGTGGGCGGGGGTGCGCTGGGGCTCTTGTCGACGGAAGTTGTTTGGTTGCTGGTACTGGCCTCCAGCAGGCTGAGGTACATATGGCTGGACAGACATTCCGCCCGGAACGACGTTCGCAGCCATACCGCTGCGGGTAGCATATTGCGACGCAGCTGGTCCTCCAAATCTCTCAGTCAGCTGCTCGACGAGAGTTTGCGCAACGTAGTAGACAGCAATGTGCACGGCATCTGCGACACCAAGGACAACCAAAGAGCGCTCGCCGGAGTTGGGAAGAAGGGTGTCAGATGCATTCAGCTTCGCGTTAGACGCTTCTTGGATCTCACGAATGCGAACACCCGCCTTGCCGATGATGGAGCCGATGAGGATATGTGGGATGAGGAGACGCATGGGATAGGCCTTCGAGGTGGATGTAGAAGGAGTCTCAAGATCCTCTTGGTTCAGGGTGCGCACAATCAAGCCGAACGCCTTCGAAACGGCATCGACTTGGCCACTGACGGTGAGAATGCGCTCAACAGCACCGCGAGAATAGTCACTGACAGTGCACTTGGCACCTGACAGACGTCGGATCTGGGTCACATTCTCGCCGCCCTTGCCAATGATGGTGGCAGCCTCGCTTGTGCCAATGCAAGCACGAAGATGAAGCCAATTTGTCTCGTCCACTTGTTGATTGTGAGACATGGGTCGGCCGTTGGCGCCTGATGTGGATTGGATGGGCTGAGTCTCGAGGATGGAGGGCGCGTCGGGTACAACAGTGTCGGTCTGGATGGGCTCTGCACCATTCTGCTCAGCGACCTGAGCCACATCTTCTGACTTGACGACCTCGGTCTGTATGTCCTCTGTTGCAATGCCTTCGCCCTTGACTGGCTCTGCAGTCTCAATCTCGTCGGTGGCGGGCTCGTCCTTGACCATCTTGTCGAGGGCAGGGCGCTTGGCATCGGGCTGGTCGTTGGGTCCGGCGGGCGACGAGGGCTCCTCCAGCGGCCGCTTGGCGGAAGAGGCTGCGATGGTCGGTGATGCAGACATGGTTCCTACTTGATGAGTCTTGATTAAGGTTGTGTGTGTTCGTCACTGTCCAGGAAAGCGCTCGAGCGAGATGCTGGGTAATTTTTCAATTGTTCGCGCTATGTACAGCGAGGGGCCGACAAGGAAAGCGTGCTGGTGCTGGCGACAGGGAGAGGACTGTGCGGCTTGATGGGGCGTGGAGGTGAGGTCGTCGGAGCAGGAACAGGGCTGGAGCGTGCAGAGAGTGCAGTGGTCGCAGGATTGGGGCCTCGCTGGGCGAAACCTCTTGTGCTGGGCTTGTGCAGATGGGGCGGAGAAGTCGAAGAGGATGGGTGCTTGCTAGGTGGTAGGGCGAGGTGATGTCGATGAGGAGAAGAAAGGAGCCCAAGTAAAGAAAGCTCGTCCGTCAAACCTTCTCGGCAAGCTACCAGCGTCTCAAAACCAGAGAGCTCAAGGGTGCGCGCTTGCGTGTGCGGCGAAAAAAAAGCTGAGAAGGGAAGGGGAAGCTGTGGTGCTGCAGAAGGGGCTCACGAGCGCCGATTGAGAGAGGTAGGCGGATGGTGCGAGGGAGGATGTTGCACAAGTGTTGCAAGTGCGGTGGAAAAGGAAGCCGGAGGGGATCGTCGGCATTAGCGTCTTAGCGATCACGTGCCGTACCCGAGCTCTACCGCAAGTGATACACCACCATGGCACGACGAGAATCGGTGCAGGCAGACGAACAGGAAGGTGCGACAGGACGAAGAGTCCGAGTGAGCGCAAAGACCCTGGCTTGCCCCGCGGCGCGACCAATTGAGACGCCAAACACTTCGGGAATCACCAAACATCAACAATACCCAATTCTACGCCTCAGCAAACATGGCGCAGTACAAAGACGCGATTCCAAACATCCGAAACTATGCCCAGGAAGCACGCGAGCTTCACGACGGCGCCATGGATTTCGACGCGTCCAACACGGAAGCGCGCCTGGAGCAGACAGTGAGGGAGTTGCAAGCACGCGTCCAAGAGCAACAAGCTGCATTGGAGGAGGTGCGACATACCACATTGCAATCTGGAGTCATGTGGACATCAGACTTACCACTCGTAGCTACGATCTCAGTCTCAGGTCAACCTCCAAGTTGCGGCTTACGCGTCAGAGGATCCGCGACAACAACTACGACAGCTCATGGCAGTCAAACACGCCTACAAAAGCCTGAGGCCAACAGCAACATTTCTTCCCTCACAAGGATCAGCACTTCCGGCTCTCCTGGCTGCCAGCTCTCTGCAGCACAATGTCCAAGGCTCAAAGGAAGCTATCGCCCACACTCAAGGTCAAGTCACCAAAGCAGAGACAAGTCTGCAGCGCGAAGAAGCCTACCTTCATGACGCAAATCTGCTCACGCAAGCTATGGAGAGTCGTATTGAACGATTACGTTCGCAGCATGAAGATCGCTCGCAGAACACGCCTGCCCAACTTGCGAGAGAGCTGATAGCAGCCAAACGGGCTCAAAAAGACAAGTGCGATGCAGAAATGCAACGCTTGGGTCAAGCAATGAACGACTTCATCAACGACTACCTGGCGGCCATGATTGCCGCCGAAGAGCTTGGGGGACCCGTGGTAGGAGACATGCTTGATGTGGAAGACGACACACTCGCCGCTGGCTTTACGAAGAAAGGACGAGCGAAGTCGTCAAAAAAGCCAGTGTCGGAGAAGACACGTCAGCGTAGGATAGATCAGATCTGGGGTCGTGAAGCAGCTGTCGAGAACGACGATGAGGAGGAACCACCCACTGAAGCTGAAGCTGCAGATGCATACATGAGGAAGTTGATCGAAAATCTGTTTGCAACGCTGATAGGTCCTGGTGGCGGAAAAGCGTATTTCCAGCTCGAGCGAGATTCAGCAGCCAGCAGATTCCTCGTAAGGGCAAAAGTTGCCCAGTTCCACCCAAAAGATGCGAGGAAGCTGCGCTTGATTGACTTCGGAAGAGAATTGGATGATTGAATGGGGGAGACCGTGTGAATGGTGGCCCTGGAAGATGATAGCAAAATCGCACTCTCCTACCCGAGGAAAAGACCATGCTTTCACCCCGTTCTCATCTGCGGCACATTCTACGGAAGGTATAAGTTGCTCATAAAGGTCGCAAAGGGACACCAGTGTCTGGTCACTGAGATGACTTGTCTCCAAGATGCCGTAGTGTTCAGAGTCTAGACATGAAGCAATGCGATGTGTCGCGCAGTGCATGCAGCATAGTCAATACCACATACATGTTCTCGGAGGGACAGTGCCACTGAAGGAAACTAGGTGGAAGGAATGTGCGTGGAAATGTGCGTGGAATAAATTCACGCCCCTTAGCACCTCCGTGAGTATTTCTATTCACACATTCGACATTATCCTACCCTAGTGAGCATGCGCACAACGTCTCTCTATGCAGGTATATTCATTTCCCGCTTGGCCCGTTTGAGACCTATGATGGACTTCCCAAGAGCTTACATCACTACCTTTGTCATGGCTCTCTATCATTCTTTGATCTGTGTCGGTGCTTCCAAATCCTCTCTACACAATGTCACGTTGACCTGGAGAAGGTTCGGACACGTCCATCGACTTGCCCCTGCAGTGTACCACCGGCCGTCACCTCCACATCCGCGCGTCTACACTCTCAAGCCCTGAACCCAGCTCCAAATCCTCCGAAAGTCTCCATGCAGACCCATAAAACACATCATCGCCGTCTAGGTGTTGTTGGACAGCCCATCCTAGTCTTTCAACAAAACCTCCTATTGACCGCTCAACATTCTCTTCCCAAAACTTCGAATGGACCGCGGGGAGCGGGAGAGGTGGTCTGATGAAGAATCTTCAGCTCGGAAGAGGCTCGATTGCAGAGTCAGGCCTATGACGCCGAGATCTGGGTGTGGATGCATGATTGATGGGTTATTTGTTGGATGCTGGCACCGGTTTGCATGCTTACATCTACAACATTCTCAGGATGTTCACTGGGATGTCGCGATCAAACCAGCACATCCCCCAGGGAAAAGCAGTGCCTAAAAGGCCGAATAACATTCCTACCAAAGTCCATCATTGCCATGCCGGAGCGTCTGCCTTTCTCACCATCTTCAATATCTCCAAGCTCCCCTTGCATGGTGGTGGATGTGCGAAGAAGCAAACCCTAGATTTACGACATTTACGCCCCCAGCGGATTTCTCCGGCTCACTGGCCTTCCCAATGCATCCAATCGTCCTGCAGGCACATCGTATCAGGCCATAATCCTAACCGCATAATGCAAACGTGGCTCCAGCAGGTACACACCACACTCTTCCGCCAACCGGCAGTATTCCAGTCGCGCGTCATCGGGATGCTGCAACCCCTCCTACATGAATCACCCGCACCACCATCGCTTTCATTCGTGGCCCGCCCCATGCCACCGCGCTGACTCGTTGTGGGCAGGAACAAGCGAGATAACGCGCATACGCTTGAGAGCAAATATTCCGGTAGCGGAAACTGGTGTTGTTGTCGTGGCCCCCTTTAGCCGGTGTGTGCTTGACTGCATGAGGAAGCTGACATCGTAAAATGATTGCGCAAGATGAGGGTCGCTGAATCTCGACAAAGAGATCGTGAGACGCCATGAAGGCAAGGCCGCGGATGCATGGAAGCTATCCAACCCAATGCGGAGGTTGTGACGTGGGATTTGCGGTGGGATAATGGACTGAGGAGAGATGTGCGGAGCTCGGCATGCATTATCTGGGTCATCTGAAACGCTTTGGGATGATCAGGAGGTCCAGCTTCTGCATGTCCACTTGTCAAGTTTGCACACCGACTTCGGGCTTGCAAAAACACGCAATCTTGTTAATCTGCATGTTCGTGGTCGGGTTAATGCGATACCGCCTGCAAACGGGAACGCGATTGTGACCACCTCGCGATTCAGAGTGGGTGATCAAGGATTGGAGATTGCAAATTTTGCTTTGTCGCACGCCCTCATCTTGCCGGCCAAAAAGATTGCGGGTACCGCGCGCTGGGACCAATTGCAATTTACCGAGAAACTGCTTTTCCTTTGTTTGTGTGTTGTGACATTCAACAACGGATGGAGACTTGCAAGTTCAAGCCCAAAGCTAAACTAAAAGTCACTCTTACGTTTGAGCGTACGCGCAATCTCCGCCTCTCCATTCGGCGGTTCCAGAACAATGTCCAAGCTTCAAGTTCAAACGTTCGCTTTGCACCGTCGTGCTCAGCGGTCACGCTACGTTCCGCGTCGGAGGGAGAACCGAACGGCGAACGGCGAACGGCTCAACGCCCAACGTGCTGTCAAATATGACGATCTGCAAGCTTAACTCCACGTCTGGGAATGGCATAACAGAATGAATAATGAAGCGGAGCGGGGCTGCAACATCCAGAGCATTCGGGAACCACGTGCAAACTTCTTGGAGATTTTCAGTGGTGGAGCCAGACGATGATACATATCTGTGGCTGTGCAAAAACGTTAGTCTCGGTCCGCAACATCAGCTGGTCCAAAAGTCTACGCTCCATAATGGAATGGCCGCAGACTCCCGCTGGGGACTTCGACTTTGCGTAAAGATCTGCCCGTCCTCTGAGTCACAGTTAGTATTCATGCAGGTTACTTTTCGTCCGGGTGTTGTAAGGCATTGGAGGAGTATCCCGAACCGCTGTGGCGAATTTGTATGCATGCGCCACTGTGGCTCTGTCCCTGAGATCTCAGTGAAGAAATGTTTGTGTCGATCTTGTATCAGCTCATATCCATTGGGCGATCCAAAACGTTCTCGTTCTTGGCCGAATGTTAGTCTGCTAAAGTTAGATTTCCCAAGGCATTTGATTGATCGATAGTCTACCATATCGATTAGATTCTTTCCTCTTCTAGACACTCGGTAGACAGGAGTACGCGTCGTCTATGTCGTTCTCTTGGTGATCCAAAGGTCTTCGGGGTCCACGAGACTTTGAACACTTAGACTGTGGCGATGAACTGTGGCACTTCGCAAGCATTCCCTTCGGAGTGTTGTGCCGTTAGAACATTACGCAGAAGCTGAGACCACCAAATCAAGGGCGGCACGAAAGACAAAGTCGTTGTGGCTACTCGATAGTGCGATGCAAGTTGGCGCCACCAAAGTTACTGGAAAGCGTTTGTTTCCCTTCGTTTGACTGTGCGAACGTGCTCTGAACATTGCGATGGGCGCTTCACGTCCGCGGTGCTAAATCGGTCGACTTGTTCGCGCCAGTTGTTTCATGTCGCGACCGTGTGGAGTGGACGTTTGACTGTTGAGCGGCCAAGGCACCCTTCCCAGTTGCTTCATGATCGCCGCCTCATTTCATTCGACATGGTTCGTGAAATTGACAACGCATCTGCCCAGATGCTGCTCCTGCATATGCTCTGGTTCTTTCACAAAGTGTACATTTCGTGTGATTCGCCAGATGACTTCTGCACGGTGACATCAAGCCTCGGGCACCCGACTTTGAGGGTTGGAGCCCCATGCCTGATCGGCCGTCGGCGAAAGCTGCCCACCAGCCACCTCATTTCCGTGGACCGGGGTCCCTTTGTAATGGCGGACCGATACAATGTTTGAATTGCAACGCGCGCAAATGTGGGTGTTGAAGCATCTGACGTGTTTAGTTGGCAAGATCGTGCGGTGATCGATGATGTGATCGAGGTCGCGACTTGGAGATTCCTCGACGCGATGCGCGCAAAGATAGCTTGACGTCTAGGTAAGCCTGGTATATGGGCCGTGCTGATGCAAGATTCGCAAAGTCTTGCGGCGCTTGAGGAATCCGAAGCTCCAGCGAATCGTTGCTGTGGCGTTAGGTAGTACGCTTATGGAAAACGTGTGCAAGTCAACACATGTAGTAGAGTCCCAGAACGGCGAGTATGACTGAGGAAAGGGGAATGTAAGACATAAAGGTACAAAGACTTCTATTCGTCTTCGAGTGAGATCGAACCATCTCAAATAATCAGGCCTCCGCTGCCCGTGTGTATCTTCGAAAATGCAGCTCCGCGCCTGACTGGCCAGTGCTGCATGTGTATATAAAATAAACGCTTCATTCCGCCGTATATCGCACCCGCTCGTTACCTTGCAATCTTAAGCCGCTGGAAAGGTGAAAAGGTATAATGGGTATCGTGGTCGAACCGGAGAAAGGTTAAGAAAGTAAGGTATCAACATAAAAAAGGCAAATGACCCAGAAGAGATCATGGTATCTCCAGAGTTTCGCAACGCCGAATGTGAGGTGGCCATGTCGAGAGACGACTGGACAGAATTAAGCCCTATAGAGCTATGGGTGGCTCATGCCGAATGCACGAATAGTACAAAGTCATTATGGTAATAGGTCGTAAGGTGATCCTGGTAGTGGTGGTGGAGGAATGGTGGTTGGCGTCCCGCTGTGGCACAGCGAGCTGTCTCAGCGAAGTGGGATCCTAAAAGAGAAGACGTAGCTCGTAGCCTGTCGAGTTGACGTTCTCAATCACACTGATGTCGCCGTCGACCTGGATATCCGTAGGTCCAGCGTCCCATTCCCGCTTCAAGTGATGTACCGGGGGTGTACCAATTTCGTGGAACTCAGCAGTCATGTCCTGCTGCTCTGGAACAGCACTAAGTGCGTCGTCGTCCATGAGGATTTGCAGCCCTTTCTGATTCACGCGGACTGTGCGAGTCACTTTCGTAGGCTCGACGTTGATCTTCATTGCGATGCCGCTGACTAGAGCTTTGACGGTTCGCTCCATAAGATATACGGCGCGGTAGTAGTTGTCGTCTGGCTGGCGTCCTGCAATCCGTGGTTGAACGAAGAAGCATGCCACTATGTACTCATTAGTATATTACGCAACATATGCTCTTGATGCTGCTTACCTGGTTTAAGCAGTGGCTCTGGTGGAGGCTGATATGTCTGGTCGACGCCCAAGGCTTCGATCCAGCCTGACAAGGCGTGATCGTCAGAGTAGGGCCTCTGTACCTTTGTTGGAACATCAGCGCCACCGGGTATCTCAGCAATGCCTTTGAGATCACCCGTTGCAGTCTGTGGGAGGCTCCTCCATTCGCCCGAAGTCATGCGAGATGGTGGTTGGAAAGGTTTTGGTCGTTGGAAAGACGAACCACGACGCTTCTCAGACTGAAGAGACTGTGAGCTGGGCGTGGGTGACACAATGGATGATGCCCTGGTGTTTGTGCTCTGGCCCTCCCACATCTGCGTATCGACGGCGGTATCGAGCTTTAAAAGTTCTTCGGGGCTTGAGACCATTTGCACAGGGTGAAGATCTGGGTCGTCCTGTTCGTCACCGTTCAAGTAGAGTACACTGACAGGTCTAGTTGAGCTGAACATGTCTTGTAAAGAGGCCAGCTTGATGTGAAGGTCCTCTTCTGCTGGAGCACGCGCTCCTGAATTGGAGCTTTGTGAGGACATGGACCAGGTCCTTTTGTGTTTTGGAACCTTTCCAGGTCGTGTGCTGGCGCTGCCTTTGGAGATTGAACTGCTGCGCTTACGCTTTCCGAAGTCCTTCATGCCGGACTCCACCTGGGCGATCTGCTGCTTCAACTTGTCGATCGTTTTCTTGACATGGGCGACGTCGTTGGAGAGTTTCCTCTCAGCTCCATGGTCTCGGAAGAGCTTGACTTTGCAGTAGCACAGCTCGGCTTCCAGTTTGCCTTGTGGTGATCCGGCAATGTCCGAGACGAGTTCCGTCTTCGCGCAGAGGCGGACTGGGATGCCCTTCACACCTTTCGAGTGGCTGAAGTCCGTGGAGAGGAAATTGAACCGTACAGCCAAGGAGCACTCAGGTGTGGCATTGTGAACTGGTGTCCACGTAACCACGAACCCATCGAATGATGACGACTCAATCTCTACTCTTGGTCGACCTTGCACCTCGCCGCCGCCGACTTGGCTGGGATCCACAAACTCTACTGCTTGCAGACGGCCACCGCGCTGGTGCGCTTCGTTAGTTCCCCGTCCCTCTTTCCAAAGCTGCCAGCAGGCCGCAGGTCGTTGTCTTTGTTGCTCATCCTCGAACGAAATGCGGATGAAGGTCCGGTACTTGGCAGGCGCCACGGAAGTCTGGACCGGCGCAGTGTCCACAAGCGAGATGGAGTAGGCTTGGCCCTTGTTGAGGTAGGTGACCGGCACTTCGTCTGCGGCCTTGATCATGGCGGTGGGTGCATTCAAGGTAACGTGATATCGAAAGTTCTGGTTTGGTTGAGGAGGCGGTGCGGCTGCTGCCGCAAGGTTGTCTTGATACGAATGCGGCGCGAAGCCGATCAAGGGCGACTGCTCCTGCATCTCGACATCTGGGACGATGTTGTCCATCGGTGAGTTCTCGTGGTGCGGCTGCGCCAAGGGCGCATGGTCGAATGCGGATGGCGCGTGGGTGAACTGGTGAGGCGCAAAGGCCTGCGAGTGCTGCGGCTGAACGCCAAATGGATTGACATTTTGAAAGTGGTGGTGAGTTCCCAGAGCGTGCGGGTTGAAGCCATGGAGATGGGCTGTTGGTGCGATTTGGCCAGCATGGACCCCGCCCTCGGAGGTGGGTAGCGAGAGTGGTGTTCCTAGGCCGAAGCTGAAGCCGGGAGTGTGCAGATCTCCCGCCTGGCTGTGATAGAGCGTGTTGGTGCCGCCAGGCGTCGGCGTGTAGTAGCCAGGCGGCTGATTTGCAAAAGAAGTGAATGCGAAGCTGTTGGGGTCGAGCAGCGACGGCGTGAATCTCCAGGGCTGGTCATTTCCACGCGGCGTTGGATCCTGGTCCTTGATGTCGTCGTGGTCCCCCGCATGTCTGGATTGCGTGTGGTCAGCAAATGCATGGGACAATAAATCTGGGTGAAGTAAATTGGGTTGGGTCTGCTTTGGGGCCCGTTGTTGGAGCGGGCCGCAAGTGGGCAGACATGAGATGGCAGCACATACCTGGAGTGTGCGACATCGAGCGCATCTGTGAGGGAGTGGCCTAACGGCCCGGCGACCGAGTGCGAGCGCTGGGCGAGGTGCGGAAAGGCACTCTTGAACGACTCGAGGAGTTCCTCATTCGGCTTCTGAGAGTTGGTCCTGCTGAGCGGTCAGTACGGGCGGCCAAGTACCAGAGCGTTCACCACCACACGCGACGCGCGCACATCACAGCACGCTGCAGCGCCGGCGGCACCGGCGACCAGAAACCACACAACGCAGTGAAGGGAACATACCGGTTGCGAAACATCGCGAGCAGGCTCGAGGGAATAGCGCAGGAAACAGCTTGGGGGCATCGAGAATTGTGAGGTTCAAGTCGGAGCGTTGGGGAGCGTTGATGAAGTGGTTATGAGACGGAGCAGCTTTCCTCAGACGGTCAAGCCAGTGTCAAGCCACAGGGCTTTAGTACACCGAGCTTCGATGCCCTGCCTGACATGGGCTGCCAGAGGCGCGTGGCATCGGAACGGTCAGTGCAGGACGGTGCAAGCGCAGTGGCAGCAGTGGGGTCGCGGTCTAGCCAGACTTTCGCTCGCCGTCATTTTTGCGCGGCCTCAGACGTCGTCTCGTGTGCAGCTACTCTCTGCACGACACCCGGCACCGTAGAGCCATACAGACCGCCCTGATCTCCCGGATCCCGTGCTGCACAGCCACTGCCCTACGACAGCCGCGAGCGCCGGGCCAGACTGTCTGCGTCTGCATGGGGAGCGATTGTCGCTGCAGCTCACGCCATCCCGCGCACTGGAGCGCAAATCTGCCCAAGGCCATGCGGCGTCGCTACCAGTCCATCGTTTCTCGAATCCACAGACCCTGCCACACCAGCGCCTGTGCGCGTGCGAGCCTTGTGTGGCTGCTCGTCCCACCCCGGCCGTCTCGAGGCTCGTACGTGACGGTACTGTACTCTCGCTCCAGCACGCCGACGCGCCCGCTAGCCCACCTGGGACACTCGCAATCCTCTGCGGCGCGTACCGTCTGCATTATGACATGTATCGGCCCAGCACCCTTCCATCTGCTTCCCGAACGGGCTCTGAGCTTCCCTGGTCATTGCAGCTTCCACGCGGCAGAGCTCACTGCCGCTGTCCCCATGGAGCGACAGCCCAGCTCCAATCCCTACCATGCGTCGGTTCCCTTATGCTTCCGGCGCGTTTCCCCTGCGTAGGCAAGCTGACGGCCAACGAGCGTTGCTCTCTGCCAATTCGCCAGTCTGACCTCCTCGGGTCAGTCCCGCAATCAGCCGTTGGCGCCGTAGCGCTTGTGAATAGCCAACTTGCCCGCCTGGTCTGATGAGTTAATCATAACGTTGTTTTGTCGCTGTCAAGCCGAGATTAAGGAGTCGTTAGCGGGCGCTTTCCCAAATTCAGCGCCCATCGAATTGCTCTAAACGCTTGATGGCGTCCGTCATAGTCGGCACTTGTGCGCCGTTGATGCAACGGCGGAACCCAATTGACCTCGCAGACTCGACCCAAAGTGTAGACGATGTGCAGTTACACTAGAATGCGGGCTGCTGCGTGTGTTGGAACCTCCGTGGCCAATGGCGAGCAGGTGGAACAGTCGACCGATAAAGCGGCGGAGAAATCCACACGAAGCGAGTCTGTGTAAAAATAAGTGTGGCGATATGCTACAGACCGACGTCAAAAATGATCTGTCGACGAACCAGATACCCTGCAGATCATCACGCGGTAGAAACATCGCTCAAGTAGGTTGCGATTGACAGTGTACTCTAGCTTGGGAGCACAGCCACAGTGCGGCTCGCTAGACGGGGCTGATCGGCAAAGTGTGGCGAGAGAGCTGTGGCGTTATTCACAATACAGCAAATCATGTAGAAGCAGTCGTCTTCTGGACGCGTAGGCTTGCAGGACAATATCGAATGAGAAGAAGGGGCCAGAGAGAACTAGATCAATGTATGAATCCATCGCCGTTGTGACGGTACTCTTTCGGCAAGGAGCGTGTTGGATCTCCTAGGAGGAATGCATTAGCCACACCTAGACAAAACAATACCTCCGTGCTACCTTCAGATGGGCCATGAACGCCCAGTTGTCATAGGTACCGATAGTGACGAAGAGTCGTCGTAATTGCGAGCGCTGATGTGAGCCTCAGTGGCGAGTTCGGCCCTCGACCGACTCATCTCGCTTTCCCTTTGGGCGAGCGAAGTTTGATTACACATTGCAGAACTGCCATTTCGCTTCTGGCACGTGTACCACCCCATAGCATCACTGTATGTGAGCAACTCTGACGGGTGCTCGATGCTCGACGGATGATAGTCAAGTCTTGTTATCAGCGACTGACCTTTGCAATACTGTTGCGTCTGTGAAGACCATGAGGAGCATGACTCAGACAATCTTGTACTACGCAGAGGTCGACAGCCTATCGCTTCTCTAGTATATTTGTAACTGTTACACGCTCGACTGACAGCACCAGGTGAGAAACTCACCTGAGGCACACCCAATCTATCTCGAACGCACGGTGGTTCGAAGACAATTGCACATTGCATACCCCAGCTATAAGCTTAGTGTGACCTCCTGGCACTCGCACATTGCCTTCTGCTCACGTGCCGCTACGAGCGGCTAAAGTCGGTCCTCTGTTCA
The DNA here is from genome assembly GCA_010015745.1 of Setomelanomma holmii. Classification (NCBI taxonomy): domain Eukaryota; kingdom Fungi; phylum Ascomycota; class Dothideomycetes; order Pleosporales; family Phaeosphaeriaceae; genus Setomelanomma; species Setomelanomma holmii. Next base: position 55,186 of record ML978276.1, read on the forward strand.
GATGGGGCTGGCGGACGAAGTCTCAACGAGAGCCCCCTCCATCGCTCCTGTTTGGACAACTGTTCTCGGATTGAAGCTGGCCGACTCGGCGAGTCGTTTGCGACTCAGTCACAGAGACCTTGGCGCCACATTTTCCCGGACTGCTGCTGCCAGACCTTGCAACAATATTAGCTTGCTCGGTTGCTCTGATTGCAGCCAGGCTGGCCACGCTGTTGCGTACTCGAATGCTACTTGGTCGATCCTTTGGAGACGGGGAAGCTTCTGAGTTGCGCAAGTTGTTGAACGAGCTACTTCTACTGCTTGAGCCTGGGAACAGAGTCCCGCCTTGATGTTCTCGAAATGCTGTGACGATGCTCGATTGGGAGTTGTGGCGACCATCATTCGATCTTGTCAAGGTTGACTGCAGGCTTGAGACTGACGATTCTCGACGAGGGCTGCCATATAGCGCCACTGGACTTGGTATCTTGGAGCAGTGAGCACCAGGGCTTAGTGCTTGATACGGTGGAGTTGCGACCTTGCACGACGATTTCGTGTTGGTGCCTTGAGCTGAACTACTCGTTGACGAGACCAGATCATATGGCTGATTACATGGCTGTATGGGTTCAAAAGGATTCATCTCCTCCCTCAATGCTTGCAAATGGTCCTCTCCGGGTTCAAAGGAAAAGTGTCGACGGCGATTTTGATCCGAGGCCAGTTGAGGCTGAGATTGGAACCTTCGAAGTATGCGTTTTGGTGTTACCTCATTGACGTACGAGCCTTGGACACTCAATACTTCTTCCGCCGTCTCTTGGGCTAGGTCCGTCTCTTCATGATAGCCGGTCTTGGCGTCCGAGTCCGCTCCAGAAAACAGTCCCATCAGTTCATGCACGAAGCTGTCGATGTTCAGCCCTCTTCGTCGCGCCACAAGTGCTCCCAGTTCTCGCAAAGCAACGAATGCATCGCACTCGATGGTCGTGGCAATCCTTTCCGGTGATAGTGTCGAAAGCTCATCAGGTAACGGATCCCCAGGACCACCAGAAAAGCCAGATGTGAACGAGGAATCTGTAACAGACGGTATAGTGTCCATACGGCTGAGTTTGGCGAGGTTCAGCTCGCTTTGAACCTTGCGCGACAGCGTCTTGTCTTCACCAGGTGGCGTTCCGACTCGCAAGTCTGCACTTGCCTTCCCAGTGAACTGTCTAGACAGAGCCGCCATTTTACCGGATGGTGACGTCGGCCGATGAAGAAGAACTGCTCGCGTTACGACTGATATAGTAGAGATGCTTGATGCAGGTGCTCACCTCTCTGGCTTCTCAACTTAATTTCATCGTCAACCTGCTCTTGGGTCAAGAACGCCTGCCATGTTGTCCCTCTGTCGTTCGAGATAGTCTTTCGATGCATACGTTTGCGATCAACCACGCTACCTTGCCGAGCATGGAGAACACTACTATGCTATCAGTGATCTGCTGTCAAGCGAACGAAAAGACACCTACCCTGCTACACCTGATACACCCTGGGCAATGAGCAACTCCAACCGGTGGATCTCTTCTGCGTATCGTCGCTCCTCTCTGGCCCATCGCTCCTTGACGCTGTCGAGTTCTTGCCCAGTGCTCTCAATAGCTGCCTCAAGATGCTCATTCTCCGCTCTGAGTTTGTGGTATGCCTCGAAGATGCGAAACAAGGCGCTGTTGTGATCGATTGGAATGGGCTTCATGGAATAGCTGACCATATGCGACCGAACAGCCTGTATGGCGAGTTCCGGGTCCACGTACGGCTCTAATTCTGGTCTCTCGTCGTTCCAAGGTTCTGAAAAGTCGGGACCTTTTAGGGTGTCCTTGAAGCTGCTGAAGAGCGAGGTGTAGCGGTTCAACTTGGGTTTCGAGTCGCGGCGCGGAGTTGCAGCTTCTATACGCTCGGCACGGGCCTCATCAGTGTCCTCCACTGTTGGCGTTGCTGGTACTCCCACTGGAGTCGCAGGGCGACTTCCCTGTATTGTTTTCCGCCATCCGTGGTGACGGCGCCGGTCACTCGCTTCCTCGACGGTGACTGTCTCCTCGGTGCCAATCTTGAGTGGCTGGAGCTCCTTTGGCTTGCTCTGAATCTTTTTGCGCCAACCGACGCCCTTGTTGTCTGGCATCTGGTTGCCGCTCGTTTGCTGTTTGGTAGACTGTTTATCAGCAGTGCCGTGATTGGGCCCTTAGCATAGTGCAGCTCGCGAGGTCGCCGTGTTATGGTAGAGGATTTTCTCAGAGCGGGTTGGGTGGCTCTTCCCGCATTCGAGGCGCCATGAAGGCGATGACGCGCCATCACCGAGCTGCGACTTCCGCAGTGATTTGGTAGTCGGCTGTCCTTTCCCACGTTGCAGTGGAGCCCAGAAGCTGCGAGGTGATAACGGATATCGCTACTCAACACCAACATCTCGTCTTCACCTTCTACTTCCATGTCCGGAAACCCGGAACATTCGGCCTCGCCCAAGCTTGATTGTCATCTCGTCGATACTCATATAACACTCAAGATCGGCTGCAGCCGTGCCGACGGAAAGGATGTCGTGTCCCATCCCGAACATTACGAGAGCATGCTGTAGATTGTGAGCCTTCGCAACAATTCACCGTAATCAACAAGTACTGCTGGGACTTGGATCCAACATAACAATGGCAGCTTTCCGCGCTTTCCAGTCAACATAACGACACCAACAAGCGAAACTTTGCTCATTTGCTTGAAGGCTTTGAAGCGAGCAATAAAGTCACGTACGTGTCGCAGATTACAAGCTTTGGGACCGAAGAGAGACAATGTAAGCATATAAAGACTATAAAGCCAAAGAAGTGACGGCGATGGAAGCATCAAGAAACAGATACTGTGGCCCACTTGAGCAGGGAGCGCCAGAGAGAAACCTGGAAAAGAGATGCAATGACGCGGCCAGTCTCCCGTCGCTCACGAACATGATCATCGCCTCATGTCGAGGAAGCAACTTGCCGGGCGATATGCTCACTGCTCCTATCTCTGGAGGTCGCTATGAGGTTGGGGTTGAGGTCGCTTGTGTCAAAGGACCAAGACGAGGGGGCGTCCGCAACAATTGGCGCAAGTGTGGCCAAGCGCGTTGCGGTTGTCCATGACCCGCGGCTCCCCTTCAACCTCCAACACCGCACACAGGCTCAATATCATCAACAAACTTGAGAAGCCAGAAGACTAAACATCAGACTCCACGCTCTGAACACTGCCCGTAATGTCTACGCTGGCAATCTGGCAGTTTTTAAGGCACAAGCACATCTGTTGCGGGTTTCGAATGCGTTTGGAAGACGTTTCTTCCCAATGAAGCCTTCCAGGCTTAGACGCTCACCGCGCATCGTAGCCAGCACTCGACATTGCGAATTGGAAGATGCATTCACGGCTTTGATAGTATTTGCTACAAGAAAGCTTGACGACTCGGGCATGCAGAGGATATAACCCACCATGAAGAGCCAGGTTTAAGCACATCTAATGTCCATGATGAGATGGCGAGACAGGTTGCCACTGCGCTTCCAGTCGCTCTCATTGAGCTCTGAAGCACTTTTGACACATCTATCGACGTCACAACCCGCCTCTCGCCTCCATTGTGTCCATCCACAGGCCTGTCTATCAGTGGTTCTTGGCCCACCCAGTGCTTGACAACAACCCTTCATACCTTATGCGACAGCAGATCCTCAGGAACCATCTATTCCGGTTTCAGGCCACGCAGCCGCGCAGAGACACATTGAGGCGCTGTGCATTACCTTCTCGGGTGGGCACTGTATAAAAGTGTTTGATGCCCGGCTAGGACGGAGTGGCTTTCTACTTCAAGCGCTCCTTTGCAAGTCACACCAAGTCTCATATTCCGCACTTTTTCACTTCCAACTTTACTACATTCATTTGTCGCCGGGCGACTTTACTATACTCTTTGAGACCTAGTGTTTGCCATTACGATACCGCCATACTCAAGATGAAGTTCACCACCGTCGTCGCTGTTGTCCTGTCCATGGCTGCTTTCGCCGTTGCCGCACCAATCCCAGGTATGCTAGCTGCTCAAGCACATTGGATCGAGGAGACGAGCTAATTCGATGACAGAGATTGATGTCCGTCAGAACCACGGCATGTGCGTCAAGGCCACTGGCGGCACCGTGGAGCAGATCACCGGCTGCTAGATATGATACCCAAACGCTAAGTGGGAATAAGTAATGGACGAAGAGCGGCAAGAGGAGGAGACGAGCGAAGCAATTATCAGAACGCATGGACGTGTTCTGTTTTAGGCAATTTGTTACGAAACCATACCAACACAAGTGTATCCGCGAATAGTAATACACAAATGAACGACAGCGTCACCGAGTGATGCGCATCAACATCACGACTGGTGCTTCTCCAATTGCACGCTCTCTCTTCCATGCTTCCATTAAGTCCCTAAATGCAATATCAGGGTCACACACAGGTCGAACCAGGGACCATTATTCTGAAGCATGATGAATTGATTGAACACGCAGGCTATGCAAATAAACTCCAGACTCCATGGCACTGGTACACACAACTTCACGTCCCCAAGAACACATCGCCACACCTCTCCGTCTCCTCATGCTCATGATACAACATGCACCTCGCGCCCCTCCACGGCTTACAACTCTCCCACTTCTTCAACCTCCGCTCCTTCCCTTCTCCCGCGCCACCCCCCGTCGCATCCACCGCAGGCTCATCAAGAACCTCACACTTGCCCCTTCCATCATCCCAACCCGCCATCCCCGTCCCGCCTTCCACACACTTTGTGCAAAACGTCACACAACAGTCATCGCATACCACCGCACCGTACCTCGGCGGCAACACAGTCTTGCAATTATCGCAAGCACGCACATTATGCCATGAATCCGGACACCACATCCTTAGCCGATGTCGGAGAAGCGCCTGTTCACACGGGCGTTTAAGCTGCACACTCAAATCCCTTAGGAACGCGGCGTGCCAAAAGTCACCATGCGTTTCTAAGAGGCGATCCGTCTTCTTGAACGCAAACAGATCCACGACTAAGCCCTGTAGCGGCGCAGAGTCGCGAATCTGGTCGTATAGAATGCGCGTGTCACTCGGGGTCAGGACACTGTTCGTTCGATCTGCGAGGTCGGCCATGAGATCTACGATGGCGTTGCGTAGGCCTTCGAAGCAGAGACGGTCGGCGAGCGCGTAAATATGCAGGAGCGTGTAGTAGGCTGGTTTGCCGTCTTTGTAGGGCGGCGGGACGGACCCAGTGTAGAGCCATGATACGAGGAGTTGGCATTGCGAGACGTCTACGTCGTCGAGTCGGACGGTGTTTGTGGTTGCTTCGGAGAAGGGGCCAGTCAGGGCGGCTCGGAAGTAGGGTGATTGTGAGGTTAGGAGGGACGTGTGTATCAGGAATGGCGTCGCCTTGGGCCCGATGAGCAGTGTTGATGTCGTGGTGAGGTCTGAAGGCCTGGCTCTATGGTGGAGTCAGTGGGGTGTTCTCAAGGCGGCTCCCTTGCGTGCGCAAACCTACCTCAATTGGCCTGATTGTGCTCCGGTCCATGTGTATGGTGGCGGAAGATTGGTTGGAATGTGGTTCGTATTCCGACCGATGTTGCGTATCGACTTGGGGGTCATTCTGCTCACTGCAGATCTCCACCTTGCTTTAGCTACAGTTATGGAAAACGTTGACCTGTGAATATCTAGTGGAGACGAACGGTACAAATCGACTCGTCGAGAGGAGAAGCGCATGCGAACTTTGTTGGGGACTCGATCACCTCCGCAAGCGGAAACACCTTTGAGGTCGTGGAATGTGTTTCGGAATGCACACCTAGCTATATCCGCAGCGCAGCGAACAAACGATTTATAATTTCAACAATCGCCTTGTGGATGCGTGCAGGTGGTCTCGCCGCGCTGTTCCCGCTTTGTTCTCGCCATTCTGAGGCGAGCAAGTGTGACGCCGAATGCGGGTGACAAAGAACACTTTCGGCTTGAGGTCAAGAGAGGGGCTGCGGTGCGGTGAGCAAAAGGCAGCATCAATTGAGACTGGGATTACGGGACATGATTGAAGAGTGGAACAACGCTTTTGCGCCTGGGTTTGAATTGGTGGTGGTCGTGACTTGACGTAGATCATTACCCATCGACTATCATACACTGCCTTCAACGCCCGCCATCCAAGATGAAGTGAGATATATGATGCACTGTTACAGCTGGAATGGTATTCTGGATTTACTCGACGAAGCTCTTGACATCTGCGACCATGTTAGTGCGTGCTAGATGTCATGTTGAGGCTTCACTTACTGTTCAACCACCTGATGTACTCCTTCTGCTCCTTGTGGTCAATGTAGTCGGGAACGAAGAGAGCAAGGCGGGTGTTGATGCCGCGCTCCTCGAGATACTTCTCAAGCAGGATCTGTAGGTCCTCGTCGAGGTTGTTGAAGGGCGGGCCGGTGTACAGCGTCCGCCTTGACCAGTCCTTCTCAGCAGTGGCGGGGTCGGCTAGGTCGGCGGAGGGGAAGTAGTAGAGGTCCTCGATCAGGAAGTCGCCATCCTGTGCGGTCGCCTCAATGGCAAGCGCGCCCTTGCCGGGTCGCTCGATGCGGATGCTGGCATGAGCGGGGAAGCCCTGCTGGTTGCTCTCATCCTCGTAATCCTCCTCGAGCTCCTCGCGGTCGGCGGGTGCGATGCGGTCTTCTGGCGCGACGCGAATGTTTCCGTCGGAGCCCTTGCCCTGGTTGATGGCACCCTTGGTGTTGGCACCACCAGACTGGACATCCATGTCGGCGTCGTCGAACGCGGCATCCTCTGTAATATCCTCACCGGGCACGTTGTTGTCCAGGTCGGCGGTGGTGAAGGTGATGCGGATCTTCTCGTCGCCAAAGGTGCGGGTCAAGACGACCTCCTGGTTGCCGGCCTTGTCCTCAACCTCGAATGGGCTGTTCTCGAGGTACTCCTTAATGTTCGCCGACAGGTCGTGGTCCTCCTTCATGTCCTCCTCCATGGAGATTTCACTCTGCAGTTTTGCGACGAGCTCATCGCTGACACCGCTGTTGTCTTGTCTTCTCGCTGAGAGGGAGAAAGAAGCTGTGAGTCTGGGGACGGATGCTGTCCATGCTGGCTGGAAAGCGGCGGTGCTCCGCAGAGGCGAGGATTGTGGGCGGACGGCTTTGGTGGTGAGACGGGCAGCAGACCGCGGGGCGCTGCGGGCAAGATTGCGCAGGGCGAGCATGATGTGTGGTAGGGTTGGGGTGTCTCGTTCGAAGTCGAATGGACGGTGTGGAGAATATTGGTAGGACGAGGTCAAGATGCTCAAGTTGCAAGCTACTTTTTCTGTGGAGCGTCATGGCTTGGCGCGGAGGTCCCAAAAGTCCGCCATGTCTCCGCGGTTCGGCGCTGTGACGAGGTCTAAAGTCAATCCAACCCAGATGTAAGCTGTGCGTCCAGACTCATAGTTCCGAAGACCCGTTGTCTTCTCTCCCAGACTCACTGCGACGGTATACTGGCTCTACTTCCACAAAATTTTCCTACGTCACAACTTTCTGCTAGTCACAGCTTCAACTCGTTGCGCGCACCGCACGCGACGTTCGCGCACCAATCTCCAACGTCGAGCGGGATATATGCAGTAGAGCTTGAGAGCACTATTACTCATACATCACCATGGCGACCGCCACCACAGAGAAGAAAAAGGTATTGATGGAACAAGCACGTTCGAGAGAAGAGACACTAAAGCTCTGCAGCCAAGCGCAATGCGCTCCATTCTGGCAGGCGCAACCGCTGGAGCTGTAGAAATATGTAATGACTACCTTGTGATGCATTGCAGCCATCGCTGACCTCACAACAGCAATAACGTATCCCGCCGAATGTATGCGATCGAATGATTTCAAGCCTGAACTCGAACGTACCTGACCATACCATAGTCGCAAAGACCCGGTCACAGCTTAACCGAAGACTACCAGACGGAAAGAAGCTACCGTGGCCGCCGTTCGGAAAGCAGTGGTATGCCGGCTGTACAACTCTGATCATTGGCAACTCGCTCAAGGCTGGCATAAGTGCGTGAAGAGAGAACATGATAGCAACCCAGGCTGACCCTCCCTGCAGGATTTGTCGCGTTTGACATATACAGAGACCTGCTGAAAGACGCCGATGGTAAGGTCTCGGGCCCGGCGACTGTTATCGCGGGATTTGGTGCAGGAGCTACCGAGTCACTATTTGCAGTGACGCCATTCGAAAGCATCAAGACACAACTGTAATTTTGTAGAAGCCAGGTCAAGATTTGTGCTTACATGGTGTAGGATCGACGATCGCAAATCTGCAAATCCACGCATGCGAGGCTTTTTCCATGGATCAAGAGTCATAGCACAGGAGAAGGGCATCCGAGGCTTCTTTCAGGGATTTCTACCAACAACAGCGCGACAAGCTGCGAACTCGGCCGTGCGGTTCTCCAGTTATACATCCCTCAAGCAACTAGCACAATCGTATGTGACACCTGGCGAGAAGCTCGGCGCAGTAAGCACTTTTGGTCTTGGAGGTCTTGCAGGCATCATAACCGTTTACACCACTATGCCGATTGACACTGTCAAAACACGCATGCAGTCAATCGAGGCACGGAGTCAATACAAGAACAGTCTTGACTGCGTTGTCAAGATCTTCCAGCAGGAGGGACTATTGACATTCTGGTCTGGAGCCGTGCCCCGATTAGGTCGCCTAATCCTCAGCGGTGGCATCGTCTTCACAATGTAAGCCTTCAATAATCCAATTTCTGGGTCATAATGCTCACAAGACGCAGGTACGAGAAGTCGATGGAACTCATGGACCGACTCGATCCCAAGGGAAAATACATATGAGCGTCCCACTCCACTTACCTTCACTTCGTCGAGACGACGCTAGGTCTCGACCTTGAATTTTGCGCATTGGGGTCGATAGAACGGGCAAGTATGCCGACAGAAGTTTGTTAAGAGCCGCCTCGAGTTGTGTACGATAAAATTGGCGGGCGCAAGACTACAAGTCCAGACCAGGGGACACAAGCTCGAGTGTGCCGAGCCCACAAAGAATTCGGTTCCTCTCTTCAACCTTGCTGGAATCTATGGTCGAATTCTGGTCCACCAATTTCGAGCTTGACACCTTGCATACCTCCTTCGCGGAGTAGTTCTACCATTGCGACCGCGGATAATTAAAGCCGCCATCTACCTTTCAATGAATACACATTCGTATTGCACGATGCAGATGTCGTCAGAACCTTTTTGAATTGCTTTGTGCTTCTGCTTGGCACCCGAAGCAAGACTGCCAGTCGGTGACCACCTCGCAAACATTTTAGGCCACAAATCTAGCTGATTAACCACGCCACATTCAGCACCTCGAGCATATCCTGCTTTATTCCATACACGCCCTAATCACAGCATGCAGCTTCAAGTCGTGCGTTGCTTGGCTCGCTTTGTAGCTTCTATTCCCCAAGTTTAGTCAGTCACTTGTTTACTCATCTTGTCCTTCGTACGACGAACCAATCGAGTTGGCGCCTAGTACAGTACTCGCAACGAACGCCACGTTTGCCAGCTCGGGAGCCATTCACAATAAGCTTACTTAATGCTCGACGACTAAACATGTCGTCGGAAGAGGCGATGGATATACCTGTCCTCGGTACGCTAACCATTTTCGTGGGCACAGACTGGGCACAAAGCCAATCGGCGCGTGGTAAGCCAGTCTGCTGGCTTGACAGCGACATTCTGCAATGGCCGAGACTAAGCCGTCTTCGCCCCTGCTGCATGGTGTGCCTGATACTACTATCGTAGATTCGAATTGGAAGTGTATATATGCCATGAGAAGCCGCACCTCATTTGATATCTGAACAATCATCACGTCCATGAACCGCCTCAGTCACATCGTAAACATATTCAACACTAGTATCAGCACCAACACAATGTCAAAAGGTCTCATTCTCATCACAGGTGTCAACGGCTACATTGCCGCTGTAGCTGCAAAGCACTTGCTCGATCACGGTTACTCCGTGCGCGGCACTGTGCGCAAGCAGACTTCAGTCAGGGAGCTGATCGAAGGACCATTGAAGAAGTATGCTGATGCTGGTATCTTCACTACCGTTGAAGTCTCAGACATCACTGTCGATGGGGCCTTCGATGAGGCTGTCAAGGGTATGCTACCCATATATCGTGACACTTTTCGGAGACTGACTGCCCTTCAGGTGTAACAGCAATAGCCCACCTCGCCTCTCCCGTCTCTTTCGGCTTCAGGGATCCAGCTCCGATCCTGCACGCCGCGATCAACGGCACGAAGATAATCCTCAACAGCGCACTCGCCAACGTTGGTCCATCACTCAAAACCATAGTTGTTATGAGCTCCATCGCTGCCGTCAAGAGCTCTGCGCAGCCACCATACACCTTCACAGAGAAGGACTGGAACGACTATGCCGAGCAAGTGTGTGAAGCCAAGGGTACAGAGACGCCTGGTCCAGTGATTTATTCCGCGAGCAAGGTCGCAGCCGAGAGAGCGTTTTGGGATTTCCAGAAGGACAAGAAGCCATCGTTCACGATGACTGCTGTGAACCCAGTGTACGTCTCCCTTCCAAATGATGCTTGCATATCTGCAGGTACCCGGCACTAAAGTACCCCAGCTTCGTCATCGGCCCTCCCCTCCTCCCTCCCAAAACTGCCTCCGCAGTCGGCGAAACCATCCAATCCATCTGGCAAGTCTTCTCCGGTGTCCCCGACATACAACCCATCATGGCCGGTCTCCCTCAAGTCGTCGACGTCCGGGACGTCGCACAGCTCCTGCGCTACTCGATCGAGCATCCCGAGGAAACGAACGGCGAGCGGTACATTGCCAGCGGCAGTGCGAATCATCCGCAAGCTATTGCTGATATCCTGCGCGAGGAGTTTACTGGCGATGGCAAGGCGCTGGAAAGGATTCCAGTGGGAAGTCCCGGGATGGGGTATAAGAGCGATTATAGCCAGATTGTTGGGCAGGTTGAGTTGTATGTGGATAGTAGTAAGGCGAGGAAGGTATTGGATGGGGGCGAGTGGATTCCGTATAGGCAGAGTATAGTGGATACGGCTAAGACGTTTGTTGGCTTGGTTTAATTGCGGTGGAATGTCGTGTCATGACTTCTGATTGGAGGAGCGACTGGGTACTGCGGGTTGTGCACCTCTATGCCGTCCTCTCACTCTTCCGTTACAGGCGGGTTCAGGGAGTGTTTGCTCTTATGGACCATTGAATGAACCTCACTCTCTGTCCGAAGGCTCTTCAATATCCATAGCCTCTCGATTTACTGTTGGGCCCTTGACCGTATCAGAGACCTTCAGAATCCAGAACTTCTTGCCGTTCAACAGAAACAGCTCTCCTTTCTTGCCAAAGCAGAAATTTGCAAGACCTCCAGGCACAAGCACCTTGCCTAACAGAACGCCACCAGGCGTCCATACACTTAGCCCATCACCGCAGGCAGCGTATACATTGCCGTCTGAATCGCACTTGAGTCCGTCAGGTACGCCGACGTCAGCCATTGCGAACACGCGTCGATTGGCAAGAAACTTGGATTTACGACGTTCCATAATATCGTATGCGTAGATTGTGGATGCTCGAGTGAAGTCAATGTTGCCGTTGCCATGGATGAAGTCAGTGTCCGAGATGTAGCACACCTTCTCGTAAGGTGAGAAGCATATGCCACTGGGCCTCCCAAAACTATCTGCCATGACTCTCACGTCGCCAGTATGCGGATCGAGCCTGTACACCTGGTTGGGCAACTCTGGTGGTGGTCTTATGCCTTGATCGTAACCATATACAGGGTCGGTAAACCAGATTGAGCCATCTGAATGCTTCGCTACATCTTTCAGGGAATTGAAGCGACGGCCATGATAGTTGTTGAGCAATGTGCGAACGCGGAATGGATAGTCCATTTCCATTTGGACAAGGGCCGCGGGTGTTTCGAAATCGCCTTGGGAACAGAAGAGAACTCCGTCCAAGACACCATCGTTGTAGGCCACGCCTCCGCTAGACATGCGAACCTCTTGTGGTACTTGATGTCGTGTCCACTCGCCATACAGGTTGCGTGTGAGCTTACTGATCACGATGATTTTATCCCGTGCAGTGGGCGGATCAAATTGATTACTGGAAACATAGATGAAGTCGCCCTTGGGAAAGTATACGCCAGCTTCGTGAGCGAAAGGGATGGTGTCTTGAAGCGCTAGCTTGAGGTCGGCGTTGGCACCCAGCATCTCGTTGAAGTTGTCGTTGTATACGAGCAGCATAGGCTCATTCGACGGAAACTGTGCGCGAATGGTTGACAGCAGGCGCTGTTGCATTGATACCACTGTACGCTATATGCATATTAGTCTGGCGTGACAGCATCAAGTATTCTTCGATCCCACCTTGATCCCACTTGCGGTCACAGTGGGCCACGCCGAAACAACAGGCAAAAATGGTCCATTTGGTTGGAATTGAGGATCCGCAGGCGGAGTAAATGAGCGACCAGCCGCACTCGCAAGCGCACGCGCACCTTTCGCTGGCGTTAATCTCGCTCGCGGAGGCATGCCTTTATCATTCAGCTCATCATTGAGTGGATGATTATGCTCTGCACACAGAACAGTCACTTTCCATCCACCGCCTTGAGCAGGTGCCATCTTCGTGCGCCATGGGCAGCCTGTCATTCGCGTCGCGTAGTTCTTCGTCGGCACTCCTCTGGCCTTGTACACTTTCGAGCGTGCACATTGCAGCATAACCCTCGTGATCTTCTTCTCACCAGTCTTCTGCGGCGTGTATGACTTCGTCCTAGAAATAGCAATACCAAAGCCGCAGCCGCGCCCAAGGGCGGCGCGAATCTCCTTCAGTCCATCGTGGTAGTCCTCAGACGACACGTACGCGGGAAGTTGTCCGTACGTCCACGTGTTGTTGCCATCGATAGAAGACTGAAGCTGCTGCATCAACGGGGCGGCCATCATGGGGGTGCGAGAAGCAACAGTGGGTCCGTCGACGTGGGTGTGCAAGGGAGTTTGGTCCGCCATATCGCGCTATCATGGCTCGCGAAAGCTGGGGGCCAGGCGGCGATTGCACGACACCCTGCAGCTTGGGCCACCCCAATCTCCATCTGTTGAGCGCAACACCAACAAGATTCCCAGAAGACGTCTCACGCCAGAACACACATTCCTGGACCACAAAAATGGCGGCACTATCCATCTTAGCACTGGAGATGCCAAACATGGCCTTTGGGATGGGCGTTGAGCCCTGACAGCGTCCACAATACTCGTGACAGCACCCAACATCATGTCACATTTCGATTTGCACTTCAGACATAGATTCACCATTCAAGTGCCTGACCGGAGCCCGCGCAGTCCGACAATTGTGAAGGGGAGAGCTGTTCGATGGTGTTTGCCTTGGCGTGACGCGCTCGACGCGACATATTTGCAGTCGTCATCAATATGCTTAGACACCTCGAAGCATCCACAACCCGTCGCCGTACACTACCACGCCCGTACTAGACGTCATGCTGCACTTCGCAGGGTTTCCGAAAAGCCACTCGGTGTCGCAGAGGTACTCATGTTCCGATTATACTTGCGCTCTGATCTCACCGTTACGTCCATCTTCGCATTGCCATGTCCTGTCCACGAGTACTTTTACGCGCGACTTGCAGGTTAACACGCATTCCAGCCCGTCACGTTCGACCATCAACCAAAATCTTCAACTTCGAGCCTTCACCTCGAGCTTTCTCGACCACATCCACATTCAAGATGCCCGAAACACTACACCAGAGTGAAATTGACTCGAAGATCGATCCCTCAGTCTCCAAGCAGTACGACAGCGAGACACCCGTAGACCAGCAGATCCAGGACTTTTACAAGATTGCCGACGGCTTGAAGGTTGGAATCTTGAACACATACCGGAATGGCGTCGGTACGTATTGGCTTCAGTCACCCGTCTCGCACTCTCATCGGGTTGTCGAAATTGTTGAATGATCACGTCCTAACATCACCAGGTCCCGTCGGTCGCTCCATGGCGATAGCTAAGCGTGCCGGCCCCGACTTCCTCTTCCTCGGAAACGCGCACTCGAAGAAGTTCACCGACCTCGAGAAGAACAAGGAAGTTCAGATCACCTTCCAGAACTCAAAAGACCAGTCGTGGATCAGTGTTACTGGCGAGGCAGTCACGACCTCGAACAGTGATCCGCGCATCAAGGATGTATGGAGCCAAGGCACAAGAGCGTGGTTCGGCGATCTTGGAGATGGAACACACACTGGCGGTCCTGAGGACCCGCGCATGACCTTGATTGAGGTCAAGAGCAAGTATGTTGGCTACTATGCCACCGACGTCAGCATGTTGGGAATGGCAAAGGAGGTTATTGTCGCTGCCGTAACAGGAGGCGTTGCAAATACTGGAAAGCTCAGGGAGCTTAGCGAGCAGGATCTCCAGAAGGCCAGAAGCTCTCAGTGAGTGCATTGGATAGACACTTGTTTCCTGCCATTAAACTTCTAGGACTCACAGTCGGCTATGAGAATACTACCAGCCTGGCTGCGAAATAAGAACGATGAATTCTACTTAGATCTCAATGTGGACTCATCTCGTCTCTCCCGCCGAGTCGTGCAATCAATCGTGCGCGGCGCCTACCAAACCCCATCGCTAAAACACAAGGCTTGCAGACTCATATACAACTTTCATGAACTTTTGTCTCTGAACTTTTTCCTTTCCAAAATACTCTGAAGACAGCCAAGCCTTTACATGACGGGAAAATGTCTCTGGCACTTTGAAGACACTGGAGCTGAGAGCGCATGAATGATTGCACCACCTGGTGCTCCATTCTACCGAATGTACTCCATGCCAATTGGGAGTCTAAGGTCTTTCGTATCCTTATTCAGCACCTCCAAGTCCCAGCCTTTCCTACCCTGCTTCAATTCCACGAGCTTCGCAAACATCGTCCTCCCTGAATCTTAAATGACAAACCATAGTTTCTCAGCAACCTCACTGAAGACGAAGCTCTGGATATTCAAGATCTGCCTCTCTCCGGTATAATCCTGCTCAATGAATATGCTACTCGCATTCGAATGGACCATGATCTCAGGCGTAAGCAGGCCCGACGATGCAGTCGCAGGAAGTCTTGCCTTCGACATGGACGTTGGCGAAGTCGACCATCGACCCATCTCAATCCAATACAGCCATCCATCCCGAATCTTCAGCTGACCCGGCATATCCAACCCCTTTGCTAGCGCCACCTCCTTCTTCGCATCCGCCTCGTCACTACAACCGCTCCTCACATCATCCAATCTCACACGCCGGATAGACCCATCGTCCGGACCCCTAGACGCACTCCAGTACACCCAACCGTTATCTTCGTCTACCAGGATACCATCCGCATACGAATTCGCATACTCGAAGTACTGCGCCAAGTCCCAATTTATTCCCTGCGACACGTTGCGAAAGACCTCGATACCCGAGCCATCGTAGTTTGCGCGTCGGATAAAGCCGTCGAAAGTCGTACCCCAGTAGATTTTCTGCTGGCTGTCTGCAACAGCGACACTATGTACATCCGGCACGTTATCCACTATCACACGACTATTCGAGCCATTTAGTGCCGTGCGTACGATGCTCTCTCCGGTAGCGAGGAAAAGCGACTGTGTGGAAGGTGAGTGTGCAAGACCGTATGCGTTGATAGGTCCAACGACGGACCTGGGCGACGGCGTGGGGCCGAATTCTTCGAGGACAGTTGCATTTGTGCCGCGAGTGGAGATGCTGCGGAGGGAAGTGCGCCATCGAGGGACGGGCGTGCTGCGGTGTCCGACGCCGTTGTCGAGGATGACGAGAGTACCTGGAGACTGTGGACTGGGCAGGGCAAGCGAGATGGAAAGGATCGTGAAGACGGCGAGGAAGTGGCGCATTTTGCTTCCTGTCAGAAATGAACGAGTGCTGTAGCCGTGCCATGTCGAGTGCAGACACGGTCAATATATGCTCGATATTGCTTCCTTTGTGGACCGTCTTCAATCTCCTTTCGTCAAATTCGTTGTGATCCTCCTGTATGGGTTTATCAGCATAGACTGAAATAGAGTGCCACAGGTACATCACATTACATGAATCACGTTTGCTTGAATCCTCAAACTACCGCATTTTGTCGTTAACTCGTAGAATGAAGCTAAAGGCTCTTGCACATGCCCTAGGCTAGCAACAGATTTACAAATAAGTAAAGGCCTCCTAGCATCTGTATACTGTATACAGTCCTCTTCCTAAACTTGCGCGTGGACCTTCGCGCAACCCTTGTCAATCCATCTTTGGAACGCGGGCTACGGTGTACTACCGAAACTGGAAATAAGCGTTGGAGGGCCTCATTCGATTGCGCCCTGTTCCTCGCGTAAACGAGGGGTAATATGTCTGATCTTCGGTGCTGTGATATGACCCATATTGCACAGGGTTGGAGCAATTCCGGAGTCGGAAACCGAACACTGAGCAGATCTTGCCTATATGTACAGCACATGATTGAGCGTTAGCGTTTGTCGTCGCCCAAAAGTTGCTCGCAGGTTGGTTCTCGAACAGTTTTATTGATTATGCATTGGTGTCGTTGTATATGCGGGTATCTCAGATTGAAGTCCATCGTACCTACTCCTTTTGCGCCTGGTCATGCAATGCTACTCTCTTCTTTGCGCCGTTGAAACTGCGATGAAATTTAAGGAATGATGGATGGATCCTTAGGCCAGTTTGCTGCAAACGCGGTCCATGGTGTGGCGCGCATTACCATGTTGCCCTGTTTGTCAGGTGCGTACAACTGCGGTTCGTATCCCTGAACGGACGCCCAAGACCAAAACATGCGTCTCCAATAACATGTTACCTGTGTGAATTAGCATGATATATCGCTGACTATCCGTTCGTCACTTACCGCCGTAGGCGTCAGGTAACGACGGGCAAATGTCTCATAGCTATTCCTCGCGATCTCTTCCGCCTCGTCATCATGGATTCGGTAGTATTCCATCGCAGCCTCAAGATTTTGGAAGTTCTCAGATGCTTCAATGTAGTTGATATCTGGTCCGGAAACGCGGAGAAGATGGGTGTGGAACTCCTGCCATTCGAGCGGGTGGGAGATGAGCGCTGAGCGGCACAGCTGCAAGTACTTGAGTCGGCCTGAGTACGAAGTGCCCTCAGTCTGGACGGTGAACTTGTATCTGAGATACAGTCAGCTTTGGTACAGATTGGACATGGTTGAATTAGGAACATACCCGCAGAACTGCCGCAAGTTCATGACATCCTTAGTATGCTCGTCGGTCGCATTGTTGATGACAACAGGCTTGATATCGCTCCATCTTTTGCCATCGCCAATGCGAACAAGCTCCTTCCTCAATTCTGCCATTTTGATCTTGCCACGCCAGACCACTCTTGGGTCCTTCTTGTGCCAGGGCGTTTTCTTCTCTGCCATATCAATCTCTCTGCGGATGCTGTTCCAGCTAGGCGCATGTGTGTAGTTCCAGCTCCAGTATGCCTGTGCTCTGTTAGCCAATGCCGAATGCTTCATCCTGCACGATGTGTAGCCATACGTAATTTGGCATCATCCATATGTTATCATACTCTCGTGTGTCTTTCCTCGTGTAACCAAAAAAGGCGCCCTTTGACTTCGATCGTAGTGGTAGATCGTCGAGCGAGAGCGAGAACTCGATATTCGGAATAGTGGGGTCCGAAGTGGGTGAAGTGTTGATTGCACGGTCGATTTGGGCCAGAGTCCCCAAAATACGTTCGCGTTCGTTGCCGTTCGTCACGTAGCACTCTTCAGGCTTTCCGGAGTTGACCACAAACAACTAGTGCGAAGTCAGATTGAGACGAACAAAAGTTATTAGGTAATGCAAACCTCGCCCTGGTAGATCATAACCCTCAACATGCATCTTCCCTCTGCGATCTCGATATCCTGTATGTGAACCTTCCGTCCTTGGCGCCTGGCCACAGCTTTGTCGAGACCATGATATAGCTGAGGGAAGGCCGAGTCGCACTGCTCATGGCTGAAGGTATGCACATTTGCGTGAACATCAGCATCGAACAGCCATTCGCTTGGCAAGTATGGACTGTAGCTGCCCGTCGATTGGCGCCATATCGACCATAGCTGCGTTGCTATTATGAAGGTAGAGATGTAAAAGAAGAGATGAGAAAGAGAAAGCTTGTAGCCTTTGTGCATCATGGTCGCATAACGATAATCTAAAGGAGCGGCGGCAACAAGAAATGTGCAAAGTATACGAAGGCGTACAACGGGACCGGCGTTCGAAGGGATTCAAGAGATGGACAAGAGGTGGACAAGACTTCAGCAAAAGAGCAAAGACTGCGCCGTCGCTTGGGTCCCGCTGATACGGCTATCACGCCAACACCTGCCTTCAAAAGCAATAGCAGCATAAAAATCGGCCATTCGTAGAGAGTGCATGACCTGCGAGCCCCTGGCCTACCTTCCGCGCCAATCTGCACATGGCGGGCGACAGCTGACAGAAGTGCGGCCGGGCCTATCAGACGCGCTCCTGCATTGGAAGTTAGATAAGCGCACCACACGCGCCCGTGGATACGATGAAAAAGATTTGGTGTTCAATGAAAAGAGTGGATAGGAGTTGGTGCAAGTGGCATCATGTGGCTCGCGTGCATCCCCGTTCCTAAATGCCAAGATGCTTACTCCCTCGCCTAGCATTTCTGGGTTAAGCGTCGACAACGTTGGGCGCGATCGCCGGTGGGTCTGGATTCCGCCGCGCTCAGCACCGTCGTCGAATCCACTCCAGCCGCTCGTGCTTGGCTCGAAATCAGAACCAGGGAATGCGTTCAGGAAGAGTTGGAGAGATGGAGGGTTCTTGGGCAGGGAGCAATCAAGCAACGCCATGGCCACCGAAAGTCTTGAGTGAGAGGGATACCCAGCTTAGCGCAGAACTTAGGTGGCTTGTTCTCCTGAAACCGTGGATCATTCTCTGCCGCACCGGGATGGCAAGGCTTTGAATTTGCTGCGGGAACATCGTAATCAACCGCGAGAGATCCACGGCCAATTTGGGCAGTTGTCAAGGACTTGAAGCCGTTTTCGGTCGAAGCAACCATGTCTGCACCTCCGATGTTGGATGGGTCGTGCATGTGATCTCACGTGTGAGTTGCATCGCTACGTCTGAAGTCCGCTGGCATGTCGCTATCATGGAGGTCGGTCCCGAGGGGTAGATTAACGTTCGTTCGGACCTTGTCGACTCACAACGTTACAAGACTCATCCAGAGGCACCGCGCAAGCACCGTCGATCGAACGAAGGCGGAGGGTCTTGTGACATCGACAATTCGACGTGATTCAATAAGATACCAGAGCAGGAAGTGAAGAAGAAGAGCTGGGACCGGGCTAGGCTCACCGTTTGAAACATTGCTCCCATCAAGCAAAATGTAGAGAAGGCCATGGGAACGAGTAGGATACTTCCTTGAGGTCTCCTGGAAATTAGGATGGAAGCGTGCTGGGTCACAATGCGTGTCTCGCCAATCATGCAAAAAGCTACCAGCAACCTCCTCTTGTTCTCAAGTGTAAATATAGGCATCGGTATGATTGAAGTGGCAATGACGCATTTGCTCATTTACCCAACTTCATACCCGGGGCTCGTTGGTGGAGTCATGCCATTGGAATCTACTCACTTTCACGATCTTCATCTTCCGAGTTATTGAACCAGAGCATCATGCTCCCGCGTATCCTTCGGAGCAATCTCTATGTTATGCTCAAGAGACGACGTTTTTTCCTCGAAGAGTTGGTTGCATCCCCCACTCTTGCCCTTGATTTTCTCCCCAAGGGTGGGACAAGGCCCGAACCCATCAAAACCCCCTTCTCATTGGACAGTTGGTAGACGTCCGTTCCCCGCAGCTGGGGATCCAGTGCGTAAGTTGGGAGCCAGGTCTGGCTCCACCACTATCTGTTCCTCGTGGCGAGGAAGATGGGTGCCCCTAGAGAACCCCAGACTGTTGACCCATACGGCAGATAGGGAAGATAGTGTACACTAGATCCAGATAAGCGTGAGCCTAGACCAGACTGGAGAGTCCCACTCTCGTGATACGCATTCGCTATCCTAGTTAGAACATCTAGCAAGTGTCCACTGCTGAATCGCTACAATGTGACAGTTTGTGGATATATAGCAGACGATGTCAGACACTATCAAAATGTTCACCACCCATTTCGAGCCAAACCTCGAAGCTCGAACTCCGTGCGGTCGGTCTCAGCTACGCTTCTACCTTCCCTCCCCGAGGACAATATGTCGTCCGAGAAGAAATTCGACTCACTTGAGAAGGGCGATGTCGCCTCCGTCAATGCTACGACTGTCGAGCTTGGTATCAGCGAGCCCGTCAATGCCCTCCAGAGGTTCTGCAACCGACTCGATGCACTATGTGGAGTCGAAGCTCGTGGTATCGAGAGGATACCGGAGGAAATTCGCGAACGAGACATGACGTACCGAGACTACATTCATATGTTCACAATGTAAAAATAATCCATATCATCTCAAAGTCTAAGAATGGCGCTTACTTGAAGAACAGTTGGTTCTCAATGAACTGCACAGCAAACCAATTGACCCTCGGTGTATTGGGGCCAGTGAGTTACGGCCTGGGCCTCACGGACTCAATAGTGTAAGCAACATGCTAGAGGAATAATAGTCTCTACTGACAGCTCTTCTAGTATCTGCATGTTTGGCACAATATTTGGAAGTATATGTACAGGCTACATCTCCACTTTTGGACCTAGATCCGGTCTACGCACGCTCAATGTCGCAAAATACACCATGGGCTGGTGGCCGTCCAAGCTCTGCGTCATTCTCAACCTCTGCATCGAGCTCGGATACGGTCTCATCGACTGCCTTGTTGGGGGTTTGCTGCTCTCGGCAGTGAATGGCGGCGGCATGTCTGTCATCGTCGGTATCGTGGTCGTTGCACTTATTACATGGGTCGTCGTGACATTTGGCATCAAATGGTTCAACCGATTCGAGCAATTTGTCTGGGCACCTACAGTGCTCGTCTTGTTCGTCCTGATTGGTGTTGCTGGACCACATTTCGACACTTCGACCCCATCGCAAGGCACCGGCGCCGTCCTACACGGCAACCGCCTGTCATACTTTTTTCTCGTCGCGTCTGGTCCGCTGAGCTGGTCTTCTGCGGCGGCCGACTATGTCGTGTACTACCCGAAGACTACCAACAGATGGGCCACATTCGCAGCGACAACAGGTGGCATCACAATGGGCAAACTATTGATCGAATTCCTTGGAATCGGTCTTGGCTCTGGACTGCTCAAGAATAAGAACTGGGAGGCTGCCTTCGATGCGCACGGCATCGGCGCGCTCGTTGTCGAAGCATACCATCCGCTCAACTCGTTTGGCAAATTCTGCTGCGTCGTCCTCGCAGTATGCATCGCAGCAAACAACATTCCAGGGACGTACGCTGCAGCACTCAACTGGCAGCAGCTCGGTGCTCCTTGGGCAAAGATCCCCCGCCCGATCTGGAGCACGTTTTCTTGCATTCTGTTCACCATCATCGCGATTGCTGGACGCGACAGCCTATTCGCAATTTTCATCAACTGGCTCAGTCTCATCGGATACTGGACCATAATTTGGATCACCATGACTGTTCAAGACGAGTACATCTTCCGCAGGGGTGTTTTCGACTGGGAAATCTGGAACAGGAAGGATCTACTGCCGCATGGGTTTGCCGCTCTGTTTGCATTTGTCATCGGCTGGGTCGGAGCTGTGCTCTGCATGTACCAGACGTACTTTACTGGACCAATTGCTGCGTTAGTTGGTAATGGTGCAGACCTTGGATTGCCAGTGGCCGCGGGCTTGACCATGATCACATATCCACCAGCTAGATGGCTGGAGTTGAAGTATGTCGGAAGGTAGACAGGAATTATCAAGTGGCCACAACACGTCGAATAAATCAAATTGGCATTTTACGTTCTAAGCTGCAACTATAGTGCCACATCATAAAGTGTTCGTTCAGCTCTGCTTTGCGATCACTTTCTTGACCTGCTTCTCAATGGTCTCCGGACTGTCGAACCCTACTTTCCCACTATCGCTTTGCTCATACAGCGTACCTCCCTCAGTCCAGATCCTCCTCAAGGTATACATCGTCTTAAGCCACGAGTCCTTCTCCCATGCTTCGGTCTCTGCCTTCTTCAGATCATCCAAAGATATGTAGCTCACGTCCCACTTGGCGCCGGTCTGTTTTTCGAACTCTGCAAGCACTTGCTTAGGTGTCGCAGTGAACGAGTTGACTTTCAGAATGCGCTCAATCTCGCTCGTTGGGGTCTTCAACGCAGCTACGAGCAGCCGCCCAACATCTTTCTCGGTAGTGAAGCTGACCTTCTCATTACCAGTGCCCAATAGGGTCGCCTTCCGTTCTTTCACATCGAAGCTGCCTCCGCAGGGTTCCGGGCTTTTCCCGAAGTATAGATCCGAGTATGGACCGGTGACAAGGTACGTAACTTTGAGTTTCTGAGTATGTTCGCGGATGTACTTTCGCACCTGCAGCTTGAGCTGATGGGGCTTCTCGGTTGCAGACGAAGAGTTGTATTCGATGTCCGTGCCATACTCCGACGGATAGAAGAACTTGATTGATGATGATGCTTCAGCGAGCTTAACGACCGGGACTTGGGCAAGAATTGCATTGCGACCCAGCGCAGAAACGACGGTATCGTATCCTGGGTATGTTTAGGAACTTGTGATCGAGTTCGTGGTAGTGGTGACTGCTCACCTTCATAAGCTTTGGCGACATCGTCTTCAGAGGTTACATCGCCAACAATGACTTCGATGCCCTTTTTTTTCCAAGACTCAATCTCATCTTGCTTGTTCTTCGCTGTCGATTCCGACGTAAAAATTCCGATCTTCTCAAACGATGATCGCGCGTTGTAGATCTCCTGGATGATGTACTGACCGATGAGACCAGTTGCGCCGAAGACGAGTATGTTTGTGGGGTCTGAGGAGTTGGCCATCTTGATTCGTGTTACAAAAGTTGCGATTCAAGACGAGGGGCTGCACAATATATGCTTTGGATAAAGCTGCGCTCATTAGCTAACTGTAGGGCGCATCTCGACGTCGGCCGATCTCTACAGCTTGCTGCTGCGGGGCTTCGGGCGAACCAACTCTGTCACCACCTCCGACCATCCCAGCTCCTCAAAACTTACGGCAGCAGCGCCAGCGGAAGGGTAGCCAAAGTACGTGGCGCTTACTACATGTGCCATTGAACATTGATAGGTGCTTATGTTGCAGCTGGCTCAGAACGCCATCGGATGGGCGAATGATGTCATGCAACGCCATTTTGTCCATGTCCAAAGAGCACTTGCATCGGAAGTTGAAATCACAGCAAGATGGTAAGCGCGCCCTCTCTCTTGGGCTAAGATGCAGTGATTGCGATGTCAAAAGAGCCAAACTTCGTCTCGTCAGCATGGAGATCGGACGAATCCCAGGATGTTCAACATAGGATGAATTGAGTTTCAACCCCTGCAGGAACAAATTCCTGCTTCGTTTTCTTTGTGCAGTAACGTAGCCAGCCAATACGTTCGTACGTTGGTAGTTCGCTTCTGTCCTTCATCGTCCGCTCTAACGACTTGAGCAGCATACCGCCAACCCAGCAATCTTCATCTAGGTCATTATCCTCATAGTATGCTCCTGTTATGTTCTCTACGCCAAAAGCGACAAAAGTGACGTTGGTGATTCCGCTTCGGAGCTCCTCTTCTGAGCTCCAGAAGCGGAAATCAGCATTGAAGTGACCGGTCAAAGGCCCTTCTAATGTCGTTGAGGCAGTGTCGTACTCATTTTCGTGTTGAATGTCGTCGTATGCGCCTTCGAGGAGAGGAAGCCGTGTTGCCGACCTGCCCTTTGCTAAGACTCCAGGTGGCGAAATTTTAATCGTCGTGCCGTGCTCGAGCACGCGGCAGTATCGTGACAATGGATAATGCTTCTCGAATTCTGCTCTCTCCTTCCACATCTGGAGAGATACATTGAGAAATATGCCAGAGAGCTTCAAGGCCGTGATACGTCTCTCGCAGTCCTCAGAGTCGAGACCAACAACACCTAGGAGTCGACAGTAGTTGATATCGTATAGCCGAGGCCAATCGATCCTCACGTCTGCACTGTAGACCCAAGACCAGGACGGGCCCTTCCTCGGACGGCCGAGAGATGCCTCCTCACCGGATGATACCCAGCAGAAATCTTGATGCAGTGATGGCATCCACAAGCCCTCAAGATACGATCCTGGTTTGAACTTTTCCTGCACATATCTCAACAAAGTCAAAGAAACGGGAGGAAGGGACTTGCCTCAAACACATTCGCGAGCCCCGCAAGTGCGGGCAGCTTGTCTTGTGGATATGTGAGTCGGCGCGCAGTGTATTCGGTCACCAGACTTCGCCAGAAACTGGGACTGTCCATGTCGGGATCAGGTGACGATAGTTGTGTTTTCGTAGCTGGGCTACCTCTGAAACTAGCTTCGATACCAGTGTCACGAGGGTTGAATGGACCTTCAGCCATAGAGCACGAACAGGCTACTTCCTCTCGGCACTCCCATAAGATCTCCTTACTTCCAAAGAGCAGGTACCTCCTCGCGAGCAGTCGCTCTTGAAAGCACCAACCTCTTTGCATCAAGGGAAGGACTTCGCCCGCTGGCCAACCTGCATCTGGATGATCTATGCTTCGACGAATATATAGCGTGTGCTGACGTCCGTGGATGTCTAGTCGCAGAGTCGATGGCTTCGTGTAATTTTCTTGGGGGACGGCAAAGAAGCCACCTTCGTCGTCGCTACTCGCTCCTGCTGCTAGGGTGACGTGAGCATTTTCGTAGATCGACGCCATGACTTCAACGTGTGTGGCCCAATCAGACTTGCTGTTTTGTACTATACACAGTGAGTCAATCCATAAATATCGAAGACCAAGAGCTCGCGTAACGTCTACCGCGTCTCTGAAAGTCCTTGGAAGTTCTGCGAGCGGTATGCCCTTCATGTTTGCATCTAGGTTCTCATTGTATGTCATGTGCTTGGACTGGGTGTGGCCCCAACAATGCGACAGGCAAGCATACTTCGGATTGGTTGTCGAGCCGTCAGAGAAGGCGATGAGCCTGATTGTGGCTGTATATGCAAGCCCGATGTCGATGAGCCTTGCTGGTGTACACGGAGCAGATGCCTGGCACCGTGGATGGTCCCGTTCACACGCGGCTAGCCACATGTGCATGCGTGACAAGTTGTGTTCTAGGTGAGTACTTAGAGGGAGCAAGCTTGCCATTCTGACATGCATAAATGGTGGTTCTCCTAGCAGATTGATGTGTTAGTCTTCTTTTGCCACATGTAAGGTCAGATCAAGCTCGCAGAACAAGAAACCATACCAGTCAGTGTGAAGACGTCGGCATTATGTACTCTGCGCCCCTTAAATATGTGCAAGTAAAGGTTTCCTCCCAATCGATTAAAGCTCAGGCTCGATCCTTGTCGGCTGTCTTCATCTGGTATGACATGCTGCCAAACATAAGCCAGCAATTTGCAGCCATTACAGCCCTCGTCTGCCGACGCGCTCAATTCCGCGAACACTTCCAGGTTAACTTCATGTTCGCGCAAAGGTCGATCCTGGGTTGACCAGGTAGGATAGTAACATATGCCGCATTCTTGTGGTATGTTTTTATATGCAAGTGAAGAGCGGAGAAGATTTTCAGCCATTGGAAGGGAAACGATTGTGTGGAAGGTGGTGGCTGGCGAGGCTGCACGCGGCTAGTGGGTGGGAAAGAGCTAGCGGCGGGACGCTAGCTTCTTGACCGACGCAATAAATGTGATGCTCTCAACGTCTTTTGCAACCGGTCTACGAGGACTATAGATCTGGCACGTCAGTGGATATTGTCCCCGAGAACATAATAGGTACCACATCTTCTCGTCTCCGGTAGAACACAGCCGAAGGCTCTCGAGCATGACATTTAAGCTAGCAACAAAATTATAAGGCAGTAAAGGCTTCCTGGCATCTGTATTCTATATAGACTTATCTTCCTAGAATTGTGCGTATACCTTTGCGCGGCCTTTATCGATATATATAGAATCCAGGCTACGGTGTGCTACCGGAGCTAGAGATATGCGATATGCGCTGTTGCTCACACCCCGGTTATATATAAAAGCTCATACACTTAGCGCTCAGGTGAAGGATTTCTCGTCATGAAATTTGTCTGTCGTAGCGCTGTAGCTGCTGTCTTGCAGTACAAGCTGGTCATTGCGTCAACAACATTCCACTTACTCTATCCACTCCACGCTGCTGGACCCGGTGGCTAATAATCGTCTGGCTTATTCACAAACTTACCCAAATCCACCAAGATGCCAGGATCAGTACTCTTATACGCCCCAGGAAAAGCCACCAAAGGACCAGGTGCACCGTTGCCTCCAGTAGTGATCCTGACCTGCGTGCAACTCAGATAGAACTGTGCCTTGTTGGCTTGCATAGCCATATGGAGAGCGATGTGCTCAACACGGAGGATTTAGTCGCCCTCGGGAGTTGCGTCAGGGATGGTGGTGTTGGGAGTCTTGTATTCATCTGCATTACATCGTCAGGCCTCGTGGTCGAAACGGGGGTGTTGAAGCTTTACTTTGACCCGGCCATGTCATCTGTTTCTGAGCATCGACACTCGGCTTCGTCGTGCTTATCTTGAACCACACGGCGCCGCTTCCATCCCAGTTCTTCACGTCAGCGCCTGAAGGCACCTTCGCCAGGTAGTATTGTGTCGGTCCTGGGTGGTTGATTTGTTGCGTTGAGATGTAATGTATGGTGGCGCCAGCAGGAACAGTTATGACATTTGCATTGGTTGAGGAGTAGCAGCGGATGTCGGCCACGGTGGGATTCTCGATACCTTGCTTGCAATTGGCATTATTGGTCTGCCTGGTTGCAGACCGGTCTTTCTTTCCGGCTTCTCCATTGACGACAATGCGAGGGAATGTATCTACATATGTCAGTATGGGCGGCGGTGCACGAGAAAAGGAGACAATTTGAAATGCGCTTGCACTGCCGTCGCGGCGAGCAAGAGACTGGAGAAGAGCTGCATTGCGACCAGCGGACGAGGATTGCGATCCAGCCAGGATCCATGTGCTTTTTCTGCGATCATGTCTTTTTAGGTGTAGTTTGGAGGCCTACTGTCCGTACTATGCAGGAATCTTGGTATTCAGGTATATATTAGCCTGGAGACTACGTTCGGACCTATCGCATTCGTCAATAGTATTACAGTTCTAAGTATTTGGAACCATTGCCAATCAGCACCCAGGCGGTATTCGGGTAAGTGCCGAAGTCATCTACGGGAGTTGCGCCTCCGCTTCTTTATACTGCTCGAGATGAGGGCGTGATCAGGTTTAGAGATATGTGATGGGCAGTCACTTCTCTTAGTGTTCGCATTCGTATCACGTATAAACAACCAGCGGACGCAATTGTGAGATTTGTAGTGGAAAAGTTGAATTCCCTACCCACATGTAACGCGATTTCGAGCTTAATACAAGCAAGGAACGAAGCGTTGAGCTCGACTTGAATCCATCTCAAACTTAGTGGATGTACCGGAACTCGGGGTGTCTGTATCCAAGATCCCTGATCTCAACCTCGCTCTTTCCGTTGAGGCGGTGGTCGCGCTTGCCAAGATCGCGTTGCCTGTTCTCCCACTTGCAGTAGATGATGCAGCCGATAGCAAGTATTAGGACACAAATCTGTCCGCAAAGATTGATGGTATGGCCAGTGGGGTATTTCGGGGCGTCTCGGTTTGTATATGTCCTGCTTGATGTTAGCATGTTGAAACTCGTGTTATCAGACACGTCGACTCACCAGGTAGCCAAAATACCGCCCGCAGTTCCGAGAGTCACGACGTATGCAGTCGATACAGAGCGAATTGCTGGACCAGCAGCGTTATTCGCAGCCCATGCCAAGAAGCCGGGTCCTCCGGGGAATGCACCAATGGTGATCAGGAAGATGCCACCATAGCGAACGTCGGGATCGGTTGCCCATCGCATGATCGAGAAACCAGCAATGGCTGGCAGCGTGAAGACTGCAAGGTATATACCTCGGCGGTTCGTTTTATCGGAAACGAACGCGATTCCAATAGCGATCAGGCAAGCACACACATAAGGTGGCACGGAGTACAGCTGGGCCTTGGTTGCCGTCCAGCCGAGATCATTCAGAATTGTTGGCATGAACAAGGAGATGCCCTGGACTGTGATGTTGATCATGAAGAATCCGATAGCGCAGAAGTAGTTGGTAATGTTCAACACAGCTCGCTTCCCATGGCGCACATGGACCTTTTCGTTCTCGAGGGCGCCTGTCTTCGAAACTAAGCGATGGTGGGCGATCATACGCTCTCGCTCGTTGAGGAACCAGCACTCTTGAGGGCTCCTGGGCATCAAGAATGGCGCACCAAGACCAACAAGGACTGTGAAAAGGCCTTCAAAGAAGAAGATGTCACGCCACGTGTGGATGCGCATCGAGTCAATACCCCAGGGTGGGATACGAGAGAGACTATGAAGCGATTAGTGTTGTGCTGACTTTGCGAGGCTCGGCGGTTTACCCTGTAGCAAGTAGACCGCCAAAAGCACCAGCCATCGAGGCTGCCGAGACGTAGATACCAACTCGGAACAGGAGTTCGTTGCGCTTGTAAAAGCATGTGATGAAGAATGCAAGACCTCTGTCGATATCGTTAGCCAACGCTGGCGAGTGCCTGGAAAAAAAACTTACGGCATAACACCACCCTCGAATACACCAAGCATAGCTCTCGCAGCAAGCAGCCCTTGGAAGTTGTGTACGAATGCTGTGCATAGCGAGACGAACCCAAAGCCTGCAACCAACAACGGAAGGTAGTACTTGGGTCCCAACCACTTCAAGACGATATTGCTGGGTACCTCTACGAACATATACACAATGTAGAAAATCGAGGTAACCCAGTTAAAGCGGAATCCAACAAGGTCCAAGTCCTTGCCCATTCCTTGAATTCGTGCGTTTCCAACATTTGCACTGACGCTCAGTCAGTACTTGTCCACATCTTCGGATGTGCTTTCCGTAACGATCAAGGAAGCACAGCAGATACAAAGAAGTCGTAAGCGGTACAATGACTCTGTCTAGCTTGCGACGAACGGCAGTCTCTTCCTCTTCAGTCCAAGTAAATTCCTCAGTGGATCGATCGCTGCTGTTGGCTTCTTCGTCTGCGCGATTTCGTTAACATCAGTCATCTGACGAGAGTCTGATGGTAGCCTACAAAGGACCTCTTCTCCCTTTTCCATGGTCATCGGATTCCGCTCGTGTGGCGTGATTCCGGTCGCCATCTTGCTGGATTGATCGACAGGATCGTGAGATGGTCAGAGTCAGAGTCGAAATTCTTTGTTGGTGTTCAGCTGTGGCCCCACACGTTCCTTTCCGAGGTCTGTGGAGAAGAACCTGGGGAAGGGTACTGCCCATATAAGAATGAAGGTGCACCGTTACGGGTTGCTTCTCAACGACACGACAACGCGTAACCGGGGCGTATTCGAAGTCTGGAAGAAAGAATCGGCAGTTGCGTCGAAGCCACAAGACACCTGAGTCCGGAACCGTGGGCATTTTGAGAACGAGCTCCACCACGGCCTATGCTTGTTCGAGTTGGTGGATTGATTGATCATGGAGCAGAGATTTTACCGAGTCCACACAGCAGCCCTGAACCACGTCGCTACCCTTCAACGGCGCTGTCTTTGGTTGGACATTCTGCGGGGCCGCCCTTGGCAGGCATGGGTTTCTCGTGGAGAATGCATGAGTGGCAAGGCGGGCGATGGGCGCGTTGCGGTCATTTCTAAGCGCCTTTTCTTGGCGGGCGGGACGAGAGTCTTTGGCGTTCCGCGGCAACTCAAGTGACTTCAGCAGTTGTGTGTGAGCGTCTCACATTTGTTCGCGCTCTTCTGAGGCTCAGCACTGCACGTTTGGCAGATATGAGCTGTCTAGGAGCACGATAGATGTTTTGGAGGGTGCAACGCGGTCAGATGGCAGGCGTAACGGAGACTTTACCCACAGGCTCTTTGCCTACGTGTAAATGAAGTGTGCATTATCAGACCCAGACGACGGGATCGATATACAGTAGCGGACATGGATTTGTCCGCACAGTTGCACGCATGGGGCGTAGCAACGATGCTGATTCGGCATGAAGCTTCCTGTCCAGTAGCATTGTTGGCAGCTTCTTCCACATTGACAGTTCCACTCCGCCCATGCCGCCTTACAGAAGTGAGCACAGATTCTGGATCGACGTTGCGCACCTTGATCATCATTGGACACAGCCACAGCGAACGGTGAAGAGAGATGTGCAGATATCGTTACCGACCGTGGGACGACAGGAGTTCCGGAAACGCCAATCCGAAGAACAGCGGGGATCCCTCCCTGCACTACCTGAGCGTACTTCCACTTAATCCCTCCATCTCAACCGACACATGACAAGCAAGGCCAACCAACACTCGACCACGAGACGATCGTGCCAGAAGACGATGACATGACTCAATAGCAACCCTGAGGCTTCTCGCTGGTACTTGGGACAGCTTCGTGAACGAACATCGATAGCTTTTGATACACATCTAAAATACAATCTAACGTAAAAAGGCTCTGACGTTTACAATGTACCACCTCCCCTCTGCAACTCAGTAACAAGCTAATTGAACACCCCAGGCCTGGATCACTCGTCCAAGAGCTGAATCCGACTACCACATTGCCGGCTTCCGTGGCTTGCATACCTTATAAAGCTTATCTTTCAAAGGCGGGCATCCATAATGAGCGGCAGTTGAACAAGGTCCTTCCTCCTCGGTTGCGGCTACAGCATTGAGCTGACTGTCACGTGAGCCGTGTGGAAAACCTGGTCGTTATAGCTATTCTCCTTGCACAGTGGACCCAATGCGCTGCCGGTTTGTACATCAGGTGGCTTTTGGCCATCGTCATCGAGAAATGCGTGCAGTTCCGCTGGACCCGAGTGTGCTGCAACTAAGATTGTGGACCCACTCAGCCGGACTCCATCTTGATTCCAGGAAGCTGTCAACTCGATGGATATTTCATCGTCTTTCTGTTCTCTTGTGCCGTCGAACTCATAGTCGACTTCCACAGCGCTTTCTTCCTTCCCTTCACCCAAGTCAATGCCCTCGAGATTGAAGGTCGTGAACGTCCTAAGAGGCTGTGGGGACTGAATACAGTCGTGGGTCGCGTCTGGTAGCGCTTCTTCCAGGATACTCTTACAATGCTGGGCCTCTCTGATGCCGCATTCATCTTCTGGGCATCTCCTTTGTAACCTTGCCAGATCGTCGTCGCGCTTCTTCGCTTCCTTGTGTCTACAATTCCCGCAACTCTCCTCAAAGCTAGTTTTGAGCCTTTGCTGAAACCGACACTCCTTTGCACCAACTGGGTCAACCTTCGTTGGACACCAGTGCTTGACCGCAGTGTGTCGACAAGCATATGTAAACTCGATTTCCGTACACAAAATCGAGGTCGGTGGAGTCGGCTCGGCCACCTCCTTGCGTGCGCGTTTCGAGTACCTCACTTGCTGCAAGGCATCCATACAACTCTTCTCTAAACACCGAGCTTTCTCTTCCGCAATACACTTCTCTCGTAGGGCGGCTTTGAGGCGGATCTCAGCCTCTTGAGCCCTGCTGATCGCGTCGTCCCTCTCCTTGCTGATCTTCAAAGTGTAGTTTTGACTGCACAATCGACATATTTTCGGTTTTTCTTTCGTGCACTTCGCAGTCTCCTTGCACTTCTTCTTCCCACATGGGAACTTGCTGACGATTTTGTGGCCGCACTCGAGATAACGTGTTGCGAGATCGACGCACATGATGCCGGCGCACAGCTGTCAGTTTCCAAGTATTTCTATAGCACGATGGCGACATACTAAGGTTGTACATTATGCTGTCGAACATTGACAATGCAGGTCCGTTGGGAAAAACGTTTGCTCGATCACTTTCTCGCAGAACGAACAACACTGTAAACTCCACGGCCGCCTACTTGAAAA
This sequence comes from Setomelanomma holmii, assembly GCA_010015745.1. NCBI lineage: Eukaryota > Fungi > Ascomycota > Dothideomycetes > Pleosporales > Phaeosphaeriaceae > Setomelanomma > Setomelanomma holmii. The sequence goes on from ML978276.1 coordinate 87,055, forward strand.
CGTCGTCTAGAATAGTGAACACCTTGAAGATATCCAGGAGGCACACAACGGAAATATGTCATATTGTCACTGCTTAACCACCCTTGACGAGCATGCTTCAAGATCCACCACACTCTCCAACCCGCCGGATTCTCAGAATCACCACATTATCGAACCGCCAAGCTCTCACAGTCACTACACTCAAAAACCCACCACGTCTCCGAATCGCCGCAGCCAAGGATCATCGCACCCAAATACTACAGCACACGAGCGACTATCGAATTTACTGATTTCCCAGATCCGCGAGCCCTCAAGATGAAAAGACTACCGATCCTCGATAAGTCGACTAAGAACACTAGACTCGACCCTAAGACAATGTGCACATACCGATCAAGCGACCACACCTACACCCACGCCCATCTCCACTATCTACACTCATGCTCAAATGCACATTGTGACCGAATCAATCCGACCAGGGCCCTTATAAGGCTACATCACTGCCCGCAGCAACACCTCCACGACTTGCACACATGCTCAAGCCCAAAGTGCAATCGAGTCCGAGCTTGCGAGAACATGGCGACCCTGCGCGGCTCTTGCCGCAAGTGCAAGCGTACAAGCATGAAAGAAGAGCAAAGAGCATTTTGGAAGAGCCCCCTACGGAAAGCGGACGATGACGATGTGGACGGGGCGGGAGGTACTGCCAGTGGAGACGAGCGAAGAGAAGGAAACGTGGTGGAGGACGATGTATGCGCCAAGTGCAAGTTGGATGAGGCTGTTGTTGATAATTTGCCGGGGCAGTGAAGTCGAGGCATGAAACACTCAGAAGTTCTCTCGGAATCACGCGCTTGTAACACCCTGTATGACTTCACAGACTTTTGGCTGCAGCAATCGTGATTCGTAAAATCATCTGAAGATATATAGGCTTTCTATAAGACAACAAAACTGGAAGTGGCTTGTGGTGCATGACCTTGTGCTTTGTCTATCGTGGTCTGGTTGTAGCTGTACTGACTCGAGAAGTGTACGAAAACGCGCCAAAGTCCGGATATGACACCTGCCAACGCCAAAGCTCTACGAAGATCGTGTAGTCAATTCGTGATGCTTGTATGCCGCCTAAACGCCCCTTAAACAAGCCTGAAGGCCACAAAGTCCATTCCCCGTGTACCAAAAACTGCACACGCAGACGTCTCAAGCTCCTGGTCTTCCTCTTGGGGCACTCAGCCCTTGCAAATTCTTCTCCCGTTCGCTCACACTGCCTCGTCTTCCCGCAATGCCAGATACACTCTCGCTCCTTGAGCTGTCCATACTCTTCCGCATGCTGCTAGAGCTGCTTCTCCTTCGCGCACGTCTTGCCTGGTCTGGATCGTGAGGATGGAGGCCGCTTGCTCTGGCGAACAAGTTCAAGACATCTGTGAGACTGATGACGCCGTTGATTCTACCTGACAGCGTCGCCCCAGTAATGGCTGATGCTGAGATAGCAGGTGCAACCGCCCCGGTACCTGCTAGATGAGTGGGTGCGGTGGAGTTGACTGCGGTGGGACCGTTGACCATCTGTGGAAGAGGAGTGATGGGCGACGGAGGTACGAGGGTAGAGGGCGTGAGTGCGGGTGTGGATGGGCCGGAAGAGGAAGGCGAGGGGCTGTCGACAACCCACATGCGATGGGAACGTGTCGCTACTAGCTTTGCAACGGTGTGGGCAAGTGTGCTAAAAGGGTTGACATGGAAGACAGGGAAGGAGTCTTTGCCATCGTTCATGCCACGTTCCGACAAAATGACGGAGATGAAGTGGATGCAAGACGAGCGCAGCAGCGGGAGAGACGTTGATTTGGTAAGAAGCTGAGCGCGTATTAGCTATTGCAGAGTGCGGAGATTTGTGGGCGAGACTTGCTCGAACGTCGACGTGTGAGATGTTGCCAATGACATTGTTCTGAGAGTCGAGAACGGGTAGCGAAGATACGCCCTCATTATTCATCAGCTCGAGAGCCGCCGCCAGAGGCTTGTCGCCGCTAGAAGCAAATTAGCGCGAGATCAGTCTGAGCTGGTGAGGTGCCTACTTGATGGCGAGGACGTTCTTAGAGCCAATATTCAGATCCTTGATCAGATACGGATAGAGCTGGTCAACGTCTGGGAAGCTCTGCCTGTTTTCCCAGAAGAACTTGACCAGTCTCAGTTGTGTAAGGATGCCAACGACGTCTGAGGTCCCTTCTCTTGCGACCAAGACCCTGTGTACTCCGCTTCCAAACACCTCCATTGCCTTGGTCAAGTCTGCCGTCTCGGAGAGGGTGATCAGAGGTTCTTTCTTGTTGCCGACTTCCTTCACGTCTCGCAGTGGTATTGGCTTCCCTTCTCGTCCCTTCTTCGCGAGCCCATCGAATGAAGCAACGTCTTCTTCGTCGGGATGTGCGAGACCGACTACAAGGAGGAGGTAGGCATTCAGGTCGCTGTAGTCGAACGTGCCGGTTGCTTGTCGAGTGTCTTTGCTGTCGCGAAGTAGTACGACGTTTGGTGCGCCATGTTGGACGAGTATCTGTACGCGTCAATATAGACCTTCGTTGTATACTATCGGGAGATCACTCACGCTCGTGGCTTCTTCTACACTGGTGTCATACTCGACGAACCGCACCAGGTCTGCTTCGACAATCTCCCCCAATCGTATGCTCTTCCAATCGCGTCCCTGAAATTTGGGGTCGCCAGGCTTCGAGGGAGGATTGTTGAGCAAATCCTGGAGGGCGTGCTGCGATAGAGACGGCTGCCGTGACGCGCGCGGTGAGGTTGGGGTTCCTCGCAATTGCTCTGCGAAGCTGCCGCGATGCGCGCGGGCATCCGGGCTCATCGCCATCTTCAAAGCAGCAGGCGGCGGCGAGCGGCCCATGGACGCCGTGGAGCTGCCGAGGGACTGAGACGGCGAAGATGTGCTGCCCTCCTTCTTGCTTGAGTCACCGTGGTCCGACATGTTTACTTGGGCAGGCGCGATACGGCGAGGTGCGGGGTGCTGCGGAAGGGTACGCGTGCAGTCAAGGGATTCGGCGTGGGATCAATGTGTTGGAAGCGTAGTTCAGAAGGACGTGTTGGTATGAGATAAGAATGTCGACAGCAGTCACACAGTCAGAGTGTTGTCGCGCGCCAACTGACGTGGTATGAGGTGTGGGGAGCTTGCTCAAGCCCGGGCGATGTTTCCATCTGCAGGGTCGGCCCATTCTCATTCGCTGCATTGCAAGCCCGATAGAGCCCCCGATGCGATCAGCGACACTGACAGTCATTATCAACAGGGATGCAGCACATAGCTTTGCGGGGAAATTGATACGTCGTCTGCACTATACACCGTGATCCTTTCCCAAGCTAGCATTGACATCATGGCGCCTGCTGGCTTTGGTGGACGCTGGAAAGCCACCCGCCAATCGCTTATAGCTCCGCTAGCGTGTCTGGCATGTGAAACAGCCTTGTGAGGCTTCGATTTCAACATAGAACACATAACCAAACGTTTGCTGAAACTCCGTACAGATCTGACGGTGACGGACCTAGAAGCGGTAGATTACGACAACCTTGACGTTTTCGACGACACATTGCCATCCCGGCCACTGATCTGGTAAGTACATCTTCCCTACATAGTCAAAATAGCTCTCAATTGGTTGGAACGTACCTTTGCTCGGGCCCACACTAAGATACGGTCGCCATATTGCAACTCGTCCAAGAAACCTTCGCCCTTGCCTGCACCGGTGTTGCCTTCGCTTCCATCGTCAGCCCAGAAGATGTGGTATTCCTCACGGCCGGCAGCAACCCGATTTCCCTGAAGATACCTGCAGTTGTATTAATCTATGGTTTCTCTGATTGATCTTTTGACATGTACCATGCAAAATCACCCTCTCCATCTTGCGGCCCTTGCTTCGCAGACTCGGGCCGTTTGACGAGAAACCAGCCTTGATCGACGACACTCTTATGGAAGTCTGACGGATCATGTGGTGACGCATTGGCAAACTGGGGACAAGGTGAACGTATGTCGGTTCCATGGACTCTGCGCAGAATAGACGCTTCGACCCAAGAAGACGTGTTGAAAGTACCCTGAGTACGCTCTGAAGTCCAGCCTTGATCGCGAGACACGACTGTAAACTCTAGAGACTTGATCTTTGGTATCTCGCGGGCCTTGAGCATTGGATGCACAGTCGCATTGTCGAACAGGCCAACGTCTAGACACAAAGCTGCATGAGATGCGCGCGGGCCATGGTGGACTGCTGCGATTCTGGGCCGGTCAGGACTCGTGGCGAACGTTTGCCGGGGCCAGTACTGCGCGTGGTCAATGATTTGTAGAACAAGCTCTGTAGGTAGTTTGAGGAACTGGAGGATAGCGCGAGCTTGACAGACATCTTGGTAGCTTGGTGTGTAATCCGTTGGAGGTTGCGGCTCTTCTTGGAACCAACCAAAGAGGCTACCAACTGTACTGAAGAAGCTCATTTGTAAGGCTGAGGTCAAGATGCGTGTTGTCGGAAGGCTCGTGGTGATTCGTAGAAGGTGTGGGGAAACTGGTGGAATAACGGCTGCGGGAAATGACGTAGCGCCGCGCATGCAGGCATTCCTTGCCTCCTCACTACGGACAGTCAGTTACTGCTCGAGGGTTATGCCCTCATTCGCGGCTTTTTCTGCTACTTGAAAGGGTTCGTAGCCTCTTTGATCGCGACACAGAGGCATCTGGAGCTCGCGATCAGTTCAGTCTATAGATATATACAGAGAATTCAACTCCTGTAACTGTAAGGGAGTGCTGCGTCGCCTGTTTGCTGGAGAACAGATCACGCACAGTACAACAACAGGCGGGGGTAGCTTTCTAAGAATAACCTGTAGTACTTCAGGAGACACTATAAGCCTAAAATTTGTTTAGAAGATTGTAAAAATGTTCTGTTACGATGTCGCTGGTGTTGTTGCTCGAGTCCTAGACCGTTCGCTTATCCGCAGCTTTTTCTGCTACAGGAGAGGACCTTGGACTGTATAGAGCGAGAGGCCGGTGGAGGTGCAGACCTGAAACTTGAAACGAATGGATTTTCGTGGTTGGAAAGTCAAATCGAAAGATAGGGAAACCTGCAGCAAGAGCAGAGTACTGTGGCAAGATGCTTGTGTATCCAACAAAGTCGTTGATCGAAGCGTTACAAAGCGATGCAACGACTACGTTGAGTCATCCTGAGGTCGAGAAAGCGGTCTTGGAAGACCGCATTTACACGCCCTTCGGGATCTGGACATCGTAGTCTCTTCTAAGAAGAGCCTAATAGTCAAATCGCACATAGGTACGCAAGTATCATGAAAATGTGGCTGACATTGTTCAACTGTGGCTATCGGCAGCCAGAGCTGCTAGCAAGCATAGCATCTGTTGGTGGACAGGGAGGCAAAACATATGCTAGTTTCCGATTTCCAGATCTATGTTCCATGTCAGATCGTGCGGGCTAGATCGAGAGTATGACATATCTCGACTGTCTCAGAATCTGTAAACTCGAGCATGAGAAACAACTCACTTTCGTACTGACACAAGCTATCTATGTGTCCCGCGGGTAAAAGCGTTTCGAGATCGGCATGTGTAGCTCTTGAAGCTTGTCTTATCGTCTGATGAATGAAAAGACCGCTCGGTAGAACATCTGTCCAGGATGACGGGACAGAGATACGGGTCGTTCGTCATGCACCAACGAGCGAATGCGGAGACAACAAAGTTTCGCCTATCGAGCCCCGAGCCGCCCATCCAGGGTCATGGAGGTATACAATGGTTCATAACGGTTCATCATCCAGGATTAGAAGGCGATAGCGGTAAGTAAAAACATATAACGTACCTCACGGGCGAGTGGCTCACTCTGCCAAGCCCCCACCAAAATCTACTGTCCTACACAGTATGAATGCGATAACTCAACCACACCACGATCTACCAGCTTCAAAGCAGGCTCGATTACAGCTTGCGCTTCTGGCTATCAAACAAGACGCGAATTCTCTCTCAAAGACGCGCTGCAGCTACCGTGCACGATCGCGTGGCGACCACCTTCGCGTGGCGACCACCAAAGCTACACTTGCCCACAGTAGAAAATGAAGCTCTACTGCCACCCACAGTAGATATTATCACGAGATT
>ML978277.1:0-12395 GCA_010015745.1 Setomelanomma holmii
TTGTACACGTATATATAGCTTCCCTCGTTCATAGCTACACAATCAACTCAGTCCTTCATTCCTCCTTCCACATCACACATCCAAGAGTCCCATCCCATCTCATCGCTGCCAGAGGAAACTCTGAAAGCACTTGCGACACTGCATATGCTGACGTCCACCATTCCTCTCTATCTTTACGGCGCATTGTGGACATTGCCTGGTGACCCTTGCGATCGTGGCGAGCGACTCCTGCTCATCCTCCATGTGACGATCCGTTCCTATGCGGGCGCTGAAAGCCTCGCATGACTCTCCATCATGAGCCACTCGATCGCACAGAGTATATGCACGAGCGCCGCATTCGTGACAGGTGCAGACTTCAGATCCTTCCCCACCTTCAGCCTCTTTCGCATGGGCTTGGCCAGATTTGCATCGGGGCGTCAGACATCAGCGCCAATTCGGAGTGATACTTCCAATATAGAGAAGTTCAAGGTACTCGAAACGTGCCAGTGAGACCTTGGTAGTTGCCATCTCGATGTTGACGTGACGCATGAGGGCGTCACATCCTGGGCAAGCAATACCAATCTCCTTTCCGGCCTCGCCGCCGACCTTAGTCAGCCCGTTCTCGATCTGGTGGTTGACCCATTTCTTGAGGCAAGTGGAGCACGTATGGATATCATGCTCGCACTCGCGGGATGAATTGTAATCAGGGAACTTCTTGCCAGGGAGAATGTCGGCGCAAGATTGGCATTCATACGTGGGCTCCGCGACCTTGGGTTGCTCGCTCTTTTGGCATGAGGCAGCGGCATAGTTGCGGTACGCTTCCGTTTGGGAGCCATGATGTTGAATCAGACGAGTTGCAAGGTTGAGCTGTTCAGAACGATTGTGGTGTAAAACGTGAACAGGGTCTACTGTTTTTATGTTAGAAGGCTACCGAACGCAGTGTGCCTGACAGAAGTGAAACCAGCACCACACAGTGAAACAAGCGAAATCCCTGTCGACATTGGTAGAGCATCGCTCCGGCATGCTCATATGAGGTTCCCGGCTGCTGCTGCGTTGCTCATTTACAGTCAACAACCACGTCCTCACCTCCAAGGTGATCGGGTCACTCGTTCGCATGCGGCGCCTTCACGAAGCCGTCGATGACTCCGTCATCATGGTGCGTAGATATTCTCATAATGAAGTACTTGTTTCGGCAGCCTGTTAGCAATTGTCTATGTCCAAGGAAATCGTTCTCAACAATGTTGTTCTTATAGGATGTGACGTGGAAATATAGCTCTTCTTTTGGCACGCATCCTGCTTCGGGCTTTGATTGCAGCTGCGTAGAAGAGGTCATAATATTCTCTTTGATTCTCGTGCTCCAATATTGGTGTTTCGGTGACCGGAGTGTCTTCACACGCAGGGAAGGAAGTGGTGGGGCTCTGCACAGACCAAACCTTATTTGACATCCTTGCATGAACTTTTCGGCGTCGCGAATGGCACATGCGAAGTTGACGCACACGTCACAACCACCATGGCGCCCGTCCCTATGCCTTCGGCGCTCTCTTTTGAGTTACTAGGGAAATGCTCAGTAAGTCAGGTATCGGATCTTTTGGCACTGCATTCAATCAGAGTAGGTCACCAAAGCGCGTGCTGCGACGCTACATCTGCCCCACGGCCCTGTGCCCCTTCCCATCTTCATGCCCGTTGCGACCCAGGCTTCACTGAAAGGCCTCACACCCGACCAACTCGAGGATCAGGGCTGCCGGTTATGTCTCAACAACACATATCATCTGTATGACGCCTTTCGAGTATCCACACCCGCCAGGTGCTAACGGGCCGGAGAGGTCTTAAGCCAGGACAAGTAACTTTGGACGCCATTGGAGGCGCGCACAAACTCCAGTCATGGCCGCATAACATTCTCACAGGTGCTTGCTCCATGCTCCAGGACTGAAGAAGAAGGAGAGGCTGACGGCTGTAGATAGTGGTGGGTGGGTGACCCTACGCATTTCGTCGACGAATAGGCCGCAGCTGACTCCGCCGCCAGCTTCCAAATGGTGTCGCTACTCAAGCTCGCCAAAGTGACTGAGGAAGGCGTGCGCTTCCTCAGCCCACACGATGGATCGCCCATGCTGCTCACGCCTGAGCACTCCATCTCCCTCCAAAACTCCATTGGATCCGACATCATGATGCAGCTCGACGATGTGATCGCAACGACTTCACCGGACCTTGCGCGCATGAAGGAGGCTATGGAGCGTTCGGTCCGCTGGCTCGACCGCTGCATACAAGTCCACAAGTACCCCGAGAGGCAAAACTTGTTCTGCATTATACAAGGAGGTCTTGACCTAGACTTGCGGAGGGAATGCACGGCACAGATGGTGGCAAGAGACACACCAGGCATTGCTATCGGAGGACTCTCTGGTGGTGAGGCTAAGGACGCATACTGCCGGGTGGTAGACACTTGCACCGGTCTGCTGCCGGAGAAGAAGCCCAGATATGTCATGGGTGTGGTAAGGCATACATCTACTGATACGGAGAAACAATGTTGACCTGGTCAGGGCTACCCCGAAGACCTGGTTGTTTCTGTCGCTCTTGGCGCAGACATGTTCGACTGCGTGTGGCCAACCAGGACTGCTGTAAGGGATCTCCTAAGATGGTTTGATGGTATGCTCACATCCACAGCGCTTTGGTAATGCAATTACATCGGCCGGTGTACTCAATATACGTAACGCTGTATACGCCGAGGATTTTGGGTCTATTGAAGATGGCTGCCAATGTACGTGCTGCCGTCCTGCCAACCAGGGTGGTTTGGGCATCACGCGAGCCTACATCTACCATGTCACCGCGAAGGAAACGGCCGGTGCCCATCTCCTCACTATGCACAACGTGCATTATCAGCTGAACCTGATGCGATTGGCACGAGAAGCCATACTTGAGGACCGATATCCGCAGTTTGTGAAAGACTTCTTCGGAAAATTGTATGACTGGGAAAAGGAGAAGTATCCTGAATGGGCCGTCACAGCTCTGCAGGGGGTTGGCGTTGATCTACTCAATGACTGAACTGCAGAGATTAGCTCTTGCTAAGGATTAAGCACTACGGCACACGCAAGACTCCAGACGCGTTCAATCGCCTTCATGGGTCTCTGCGCCGTGCTGATAGGCGTCAACATGCGATGCGATATACAGCACGTGTTTTCGCGTATGGAGCGTGACGACCACAACAACAATGACATCACCGTCAACGTCATACCATCTTATGCTATTCGATCGCCGTCGCGCCTAAAATGAAAGAGTCTTCCCCACTTTAGTGAACCAAATTATTCGTGTAATCGCGAATTCCTGGACGTACCGATTGATAACACTGTTGCTGAAGCACGATTATGCCACCCGTTCGCCATTCACCCAACCATGCGCCACACCGCGTTCCGTATCATAATCATAACACAGACACTTCAAAAGCTTCCAACGACTCTATAGAAGACAAAGAAAATCAGGCGCCTGCCATCGCGCCAAAACTTCCAAAACAAGCGCCTCTGCAAGAGGCGTCAATAACAAGGCTGATAACGATGATACCGAGAAGTTGAACCTCCCTGCAAGCTGCCTTGACATACCACGAGAAGAAATTAACGGAGAGGTCCCTATCTACGAGAATGCGAGTGCGTCTCTCAGCTTAACCTGAATAGTCATCGTTCCATACAGACCTCAGCCATCCATCGCAAGCTGAACAAGCTGCTCGAAACCAAAGCAATAATTCCCGGAACCAATAAAACATTCAACAAAACCAATATGGCGAAGGAAGTACAAGCTGTTGCTGACCGACATCACCCCATCAAGACGCATCAAGGCATGGATGGCACAGGTCCTAGCGTGCAAGCTCTGACAAGATTTCTCAAGCAGTCTGGAAGCATGGGCGGCGGCGATGGAAAGATATTTTACTTCGGCAACATGCTGCTCGAGAAGCTGAGAATCTGAAATGGTGAGAGGAAGACACCTGGGAGGCTCAAGGGAGAGAAGGAGTACCCGATGGGAAGGGAGAGGTGCAATCCCAACAATGTGTATATTCTCATGATGGCCGGGGACCCCGGATACAGTTACAGTGAATTGGCGAACTGGGGTCGTAAATTCCTTTGAACGAGGTCAATCCGAGCATGTGTTAAGTGTAGTCTTGTATTTTGTAAAGCAACGATGTAGTATGGCGTTTATTGCGAGAGATTAGTATCCTTTCAAATGTAAATACCGCCTTGTGTTCAATGCGTGCTACACGTGTCGCAAGCTTGGCACTGACGCCCCTCTTTCTCCAATGCGCGCCCTGGTGCCAGTTTCCGCGACTAAATCTCACCCAATCCACACTTTTTCACCTGAACAACAATCAAACCTCCAAAGCCCTCGCTGACTTACCACAATGTGGGATGACATCTCTGCAGCAGCGCGAGTCAGGCCTGCGTAAATGTGGAGAACCTTGCCTACCGTTCGGGCGCTTGGACATTTCAACCGGTGGGCGGATGAACTCAACACATGAGGTCAACGACACGCCTCTGGAAATCCACTGTCAAGGCTGCCACCATGCCAAGCGATACGCCAGACGACCATCAAGGCGATTCGAACGAGCAAGGCGCCAAGGAATCTGTCAGCGCTGCTGACAGCCTGGCTTGCAACAATTGTCGCAAATCAAAGTTGCGCTGCTCGAGAGATCGGCCCACTTGCTTGCATTGTAGGAAGACTGGTATGCTCAAAGATCGCGTCAAATGACCGCGGCTGACAACAGCCTCAGGCCATGACTGCATCTACGAGACAAAGCGTATAAAGCCGGGCCTGAAATCAGGAGCTGTGGAGAATCTCCATAGGCGGCTAGATAACCTGGAGCGACGACTTGACAAGCAAGCAGTCGCTCATACTAGCCAGACACCCTGCTCACAAGACAAAGCCATCGCGGCGAGGTCCGGTACCACTAGTGGATCGGCCGCCTATGATGTTCTTGCCATTCTCGCAAAAGAACTACCCAAGTTGCTCGACCCGCAAGGGAGACAAACCGCTACTCCAGCATCTGTTTCAGAGCCGAGCAACAAACGCAGACGTCCCGATGATAGTCAAGAGACCCCGCCGGACAACCTACACTTTGATGATGCCCCCGTCTCACCGGGTCTGCAGCTTCTGGAAGATATCATATCTGCTTATTTTCGTAACATCCATCCATGGATTCCGATGATGCACAAGGCCCGGTTCCTGCACAAAGTATCGAGCAACGTGCTGTCCGAGTAGCTTCTGAGTGTTCTCCACTCGATTATCATAACTGCCTCCAGATTCGTGCCTCCGGCTGCAGAGCTTGTGTCCACACTTGCCACTCGACGCGAACGGGTCGTGCATGCAGCTATGGATTGTCTTTCTGTAGAATCGCTCCAAGCGCTCATCATCCTAGCTTTCGACGATATTGGCAACGGTCGCTCAACGCAAGCCTGGTCTCTTATTGCCTCCCTGACGCGCACAGTGGAGTATGCCCAGCTTGCACAGGAACACGAAGCTGACGCCAATCGACCATTGTGTCGACCATATACACCTCTGCCATCGACTGAGAACTGGACAGAACTTGAAGAGCGACGGAGAGTGTTCTGGATCGTATTCATGCTTGACAGATACAGCTCGGTGACAATGGGATGGAATACGAGCTTGACATCAGACGATGTGTACAGAAGATTGCCGTGCGATGGGCACTTGTGGCGAATGCAAACTCCAGTCCGAACACCGTACCTTGGAATCTGGGACAGATCTCGTGGTCGCATCGGCAATCCGATCCAATATGTGTCACGTTGCGCATCACCTTCTCAGGAGGTCAGTGATTTCAAACCGCGCGACCAAAACCGGGGCGTATCATCTGTTGCCACGGATATGTCTACTGTCGGTGCTATGGCGTATAATATTGAAGCCACCGAGTCAATGAGCCGAGTAATGAGCTATTTCCTTCAGCAGAAGCTCAACATCAACGACCCAAGCGACATCAATGCATGGCTCACTCGCTTCAAGGTGCTCGATCTTCGCTTGGTCCACTGGAAGATGCTGCTTCCACAAAGATGGAAAGCAAATCCAAACCTCACCAGGCACGTTCCACTGATGGATCCGAACCTTACGACTGCGCATATCACGCACAATGCATCTACCATACTATTGCATCAACTTATTGCCTATCCGCCACTGCATTGGGCATTCTGTCATAAGCTGCCAAGTTCCTGTAGTGCAGAGGCGTGTTACTCAACAGGTATCGAAATTGCAGACTCCGCAACAAGCAATTAAGTGGGGCTCAGAAGGTCTGGCTTGACTTGATTGATTACCTATTTGAGCCTAGTAGGTGCATATAGAGGCTTAATTCCTACCTAGATAGGTAAGTGGGTCTCTGAAGGTGAACGGATTGACTTGCTTGTTGCGGACTGTGCGAAATTGCAACCATTACGGAGAAGTATATGGTTAGATCGCCAACAGGCTCACCGATCGGCATTCAGTATGGTTTTTGCGTGTACATCGCTGCTCGAGTTCTCCTTGCGCATTGGCGCTATATTCCCAGCACCCAGTTAGCCCCCGAGTTCTGGTCCCTCCTTCAGAGTCTGGAAGAAATGTCACGGCGATGGGCCCCCTCGGCCGACCAATCATCCTGCGAGTGCAATCTCTTCGCGAGATACGCTCTTTGCTTAAGGCGTCTGTATGAGTGCTGCAGCACCAACGAGACATATCCTATCAGCTTGATGAACTACACGAGCGGTCTTATGCGCCTACCCAGCTTGGATGATGTTGCAGAAGTACATACAAATTGGCCAGATCCGTCCCGCCAGCCCTACAAAACCTACATACAGCCGTCACGCATGGGAGCATGCTCGATCCTTCGACTATATCGCAGAATATGCTTGACCAGAGCTTCGTAGACTTGGACCGCGTCATCGCTTTCGATGACGGTAGCATGTTCGCGGCTTCATTTGATTACATACCGGGCACATGGTAGTCTCGCGCCCAGAACTACTAGGCAAGAAGGATAACTTGCGCTTGGGGCCTCGAGCCGACAACTCTATTTCGCGAGCCAACAGATGCGTCTAACACAAACTCATGCGAAATAGCTTGTTGCCAAACTCCACAAGATAATAATCGCCATACACCAACCCATGGTTCGCATATCGTTTCCGTGCATTGACGTTGTTATTCGCTGTGCCAGCCTTCAGCATGCCATCAAAGCGTCTTCCGGGCTCGACCTCTTTCGCTTGAATCTGCTGATATTGTTCAAGGACAAGTAGCGCCTTCTCGGAAGCCAGAGCAAGCTTCAGCGTATCATCCACAATTCCGATGGCGGCTTTTCGGAATCGCGCGGCCAAGCTGTGTTGGTACCGGTAGGTGCTCGCCAGCGCTTGCGAAAGTATAAGCATCCCGTTCGCAGCGATAACCACAGCCCGCAACAAGCAAGTCAATCCGTTCACCTTCAGAGACCCACTTACCTATCTAGGTAGGAATTAAGCCTCTATATGCACCTACTAGGCTCAAATAGGTAATCAATCAAGTCAAGCCAGACCTTCTGAGCCCCACTTAATTGCTTGTTGCGGAGTCTAGCGATAACACCGGCCGACGAGTCCCGAAGCGGCTCATTCTCATTTTCGATAGGCGCATCGAAGTCCCATAAGGGTACATGCCTGCCTTGAGACACACATGAGGGAGCTGAATGCAATCGATACAAGGAATACTCTGCCAGTCACACGCTACCTCAAGGAACCGACATTTCTTCGTCCACACATACGTTTCGGCGTGTCCTAGGATACCCCAAGCCAGCCCTCGAGACCAAGTCGAGTCGTGATCATACCCTTGTGCAGTCAGACGGAGCTTCAAGTCCCCGTTCTTAGGATCAAGATTTGCGACGTGGCAACTCGAGTGCCATTGACCCTTATAAGCGTCCTTATCAGAGGATAACGCTGGCTCCGGTCACAAGTGAGAACGCAGCACCGTCTCTGCATGAGCAGTGGCCATATCAGAAAGAGTCGAGTCCTGAGCATGATATGCGGCATAATATAATAGATCCAGGTTGAGCATGCTGTCTATTATAATAATCATATTGTTATTCTGGTCAATGATCTCAATGTCTTTCTTCTTGAGCAGGTCCCAACTTCTGATAGCTTTGGCCGAGGGCACATAACGCATTGCCAAACTCCTGGCTGCCTTCGCTATCGAATCGAGGCTGCGCTGATTGCCAAACATCTCCCAGCCGGCACGAAGAGCAGGCATGATTATGAAACCAATACCGTGTGTGTCGGTCTGACAGTCCATTCCGTATATCGGCTCAGTCCACGTGTGGCATAAAGTAGCAAGCTGACTGCGCAGACTGGACAGATTGATCGACTCGTGAAGCTGCAAACTTCTCGGGAATCGGATCAAACGCTCGAGGATGGCGTATAAGGTCCCTAGAAAGAAACCGCATGTCCAGAACTCAGCTTCTCTTAGACTATACCTCCCGTTGTGCTCCGAGTCCTGCGGCACGATCTCTGGGAACGCTTCGGGTAATGCGCCCATGGCCGACTGCGCTGTACGGAGGGCTTTCGCGATGATGTTTTCAGCGTACAACTCCGGAAGAAGCTCGGTAAGCTGGACATTGGAGGTGAAGAGTTCGGCGAGATGACTGATATCGTGTTCTGAGGGAGGACTGCTGGTCATTCGCGTTATGTCTTCTCCTGATAAGGCTTCTTGTGCTTTGTGACGAGCTTTCTGATGCTTGTTGTAGGCTGCATCTATCTGTCACTACGGCCCGAGGCTCAATTTCAGCTGCGGTTCGCCGACCATCTTCTTTGAGTGCGGCCATACCTGCGCATGCATCTGGTTCTCGCGCGAGCTGATCACTCTGTTCGCACACATCTTGGGGAGCGTAAACGTCTGGCTCAAGTTGCTGCGACATCTTGGATCCTGCGGAGTCATCCAGGCAATCTTGTCCCAGAAATTTGAGAGCGAAAGAAAGCTGGTACGAACAACCTTGCAATGGGAATAATGGGAACGATACGTTGAAATTATGAAAAGGCCTGAATGCAACTCCATAAGCCGCACACCTTATCCCGAGACTGCATCTTACAAAGCTGGGACCTTTTGCCAGTAAAGCTCAGATACTCCGGCATGCGTGGCCAAGGCTCCGAACGATTTGGCTAGCTTCGCGATTGGATTACCGGTATACGGAGGTGGGTCCCTTGTCTCTCACCCCATGGGGCAGCGCCACCTGCGCGGGGGCCTGCGCAAAATCGGGACAGATACACTGGTTGTTAGACGAGAAAGCATACAGCTAGCAGTGCAATCATTTTGATATGACAATGTCAAGTCATGATAGTAATGGTACTTAACCAGAGCAGGGGCGCGTTTTTATCTGCACCATCTCGTTACCTCGCACCTGCGATGTTCACTACGTGAGTTTCCGCTCTCCAAATCACGATGCCTCCTGTACAAGATGAGATACAGATCGTACCGACTGATAGCTCCAGAAACCCTGTCGTTCTGGTCAATGGCAAAGAAGTCGTGGTGAGCTCTGCGACCGAGAAACCAAAGCGATCATTGTGGATTGCGTGGCTGTACATCTTCGATGTAAGTTCACTGACCTGCTTACTATCGATCCCTTCCATTCCCCTACATAAGGGTAGCATGGTTAGCCCAAGTCGCATAAAATTGTCGCTGACCTTTGATCAAGTGGTACCCGAGCCACTACTCACCCGAGGAGAAGAAGCTTGTGCGGAAACTCGACTGCATACTTCTGACGCTCTGTTGTTTATGCTTTTACATCAAATGGCTCGATCAGAATGCTCTAATTCGGCATACTGGTCCGGTATGCGAGAGGAGCTGAAGATCGAAGGCAACGAATACTCTCTATTTGGTACTTTCTATAATATTGGTGAGTACTTCTACCCGCACCTTCTCAAGTGTTATGCTGATGGTGAGAGGCTACATGGTGTTCGAAATCCCCAGTATGATGATTATTTCCCGGCCGAAGCTGGCTCGCTATTACGTACCCGGCATGGAAGCCGCGTGGGCCGTCTTGACGTTCTGCCAGTGTCGTTTTAGCAGTGTGTCACAAATCTACAGATTGCGCTTCTTGCTCGGTGTTTTGGAGACTCCTGCAGCTACCGGCTCTATCTACATCCTTACTTCTTGGTATCGCTCCGATAAGGTGTCCAAGCGAGCTGGCGTGTGGCAGACTGTCCAACAATCAACTCAATCAATCTCAAGATCCTAAGTTGAGTTGATTGGTTGTTGGAGACGTTCTGATTGAGTTAAGTTGATTGAAGTTGACTATTGATTGACTGATTGCAATCAGATTGGCTGATTGATGCTACAAAGATGGATCTCTATACAAATTACAGTGGCAGGGTATCCTAGTCACGTATATCAAAGTCCTGCATCAACTCCTCGTCCGCAACCCCGATCTCATCACCATCGTATGGTGTTTTGAAGCCAGCTCTTACCCAAGAGCGTACCAGTTGAAGAGCTGCAAGTACTTGGCTACTCATAGCGCGTCTTTTTGGTTCAAGTAGATCGCCTAGCTCACTAAAGAGCCGCTCGCAATCGCAGCTTGATGCTGGGATAGTCATCAGACTGGTCAACAATCAAGTTAGATTGAATGGATTGATTGACTTGATTGGAAAGTATCAATTCAATCAAATTAAGCTGTACTACCTAAATTTGTTAGCCAATTCAAGCACGCGGTGAATGATTGATTGACTTGATTGACTTGATTGGTCCTCTAGCAACATACATGGCAACAATTTCGGCGACTAGGCCACTAACTTGTGAGGCTGGCCGCTTTGCCCAGGACGCGATCCTGCGATAGATTTCTGGTGTTGAGGTTATATTAGTCAGCAAAGCACTTACCTCTTGTTCCATCTATTGCCTCGTCTAATCTTATTTTTCGCGTTTTTAAAGCTACCTACTTAATATTTTTTGCTGCTGAGATCCCTAATCTTGGTGTTGTTGTTATTATTATGCCGCCTGTTGCCCTAACCCGTTCAAAGCGCTCGCGCAAGAGCACTGTTTCTGCCACAACTGCGGTTGAGAAACGCGCTCATACTACGCCTTCTAGCACTGCATCTCAGCCTATGGAGTTTGAAACTCAGCGTCGCGCATCTCCCCGTCAAGCCCTGAACGACGCGTCGTCGCAGGCCATCTCTCCTACCTCGCCACTGCCGCCGCTGACGTTTGAGTCGTGCGTACAAGAATCACAGCCTGAAGCCGCTATTGAAGCGCCAGTTGAAGCTAGTGAGGTAGCTACAATAGCTAGCAACGCAGGAGAAAGCAGCGAAGATGACACCTTTGACAAGAGGTTTGCAGACAACTTTGATAGCATTGATTGGAGCCGTTTGAGGCGTTATATGAAGCCAGTCGCAACCTAGAAACACCGCAAAAGCTGGATCTACCGCCACGGATACCGCGTCGCTCTTCTTAATCAGGATAAGCTCACCTTCTTCGTGTGCAAGTACTGTCACCAGCACAAGATTATTGACATCGGTGGCAGCGGTATCTTTAATGTTTCAAAAGCGACTTCAGCAGCCAGTACCCACCTTAGGCAGTTGATCAAAGGTCATAACCTCACCAAAAACAGCGTACGGGCGTCTGTACAGCTTTCTGGAGGGCAGAAATTGCTTGCCCAACTGTTCAAATCTGGTGTTGAGCTTGATCAGGGCGCGGCCAATGCGCTAGGAAACTTCAACGTACAGCAATTTCGACTTGCCGCAGTACTCTGGCTTGTCGATAATAACCACCCGCTTCGAGGGTTCGAATCTGAGTCGTTTAAGGCTATGATTAGGTTTGCAAACCCAGAGGCAGAGGCAGCGTTGTGGGTAAGTCACGTGAGCGTGTCAACTTTTATGATGAGGCTATTCCGCTTCTTGCAGCCCCAAGTTGTTGCCGCTCTGTCAACTGCTATTAGTAAGATCCATATAAGCTTTGACGGGTGGACGACAAAGGGCAGTAAACGTGGCTTTTTTGGCGTCGTCGCCCACTTTGCTAACGCCTCTGGAGTAATTATAGATCTGCCTATCGACCTGCCGCAGCTCAGAGGATCCCACTCAGGCGAGAGGATAGCTGAAGTTATCCAGCGTACGCTATCAACCTACAGTATCACACCTCAAAAGCTTGGCTACTTCGTACTTGACAACGCTGCCTCCAATAATACTGCTGTCACTGCGCTCGCCCGTTTAAACGGCTTTGAAGCTACCCATCGCCGTCTCCGTTGTGGTCCTCACACGCTAAATCTTGTTGGCCAGGCTATCATATTTGGTAAGGATAAGAACGCGTACGATAACGCTGCAGACGAGCACAGAGACAAGGAAACGTTTATGGCAGAGTGGCGTGAACACGGACCGCTTGGCGTACTGATGGATATTGTTGGATTTGGGAGCACAGGGCAGGTATGAATGAGGCAGAAGGTTGTTGTATTGAGAGAGCTACTG